>JAJJWW010013505.1:0-104676 GCA_023531295.1 Papaver armeniacum
TCCTTTATATAGTCTTGAAATCAGGGTTTGCAATCAATGTTACCTTGGTAACAAAGCATTCAATATTCAGTACGCGAACTCGTACGCATACCACAAACTCAGTTAAAGTCCCAGAACTTGAACCACATGCCAGTATGTGTACAGGTATGCGTACTTGGTTCTCGGAACTTGACTAAACCAAACCGTACGCATACGGGTATGCATACCATGGTTCTCGGACTTGGATTACATATATGCAAGTACGCATACTGTACTTAAATCCAATTGTTCTAAACTCTCATTTCAACCATTGAAACATTCTCGGAAAAGACGACAATAGTTTGTCTCCACAAACTATTAGCTTCAAAGCAATTTTCAAGTGATCGAATGATCAATACGAAACATTCCAAGTCTACATCAAATGACTATCTCATACAAATCATGTAACATGTTACTAGGCGATTTTTACATGATCATCTTTTGACTTTCGTCAAGAATATAAGATGAAATTGGTTAAAGCGAAAGCTTAACAACACATATTTCGATAAATATGTAAGCGAGTTAAACTAAGCTCAAAATATCAAATGTTTATAATTGAAGTCTATATAGCTATACTACTTTTGTCTCAAATAAGAGATAGAGTAAATAGACTTTTGAGTGATAGATGAGTTCAAGTCTCCACATACCTTTTGTTGATGAATTTCCACAATCTCTCCTTAGTAGTTCTTCGTCTTCATTCGATGAACACCGTGAAGTCTAATGCTCAACTACACTTTTTATCGTAATACGAGATTTAGTTATAAGTAGACTAGGAATCAAGACTTATAGTTTTGGCAACTAAACTTGAAAACAATCTTGAGATAGCGAGTTCGACCGAGCAGTGCTCTAACAATCTCCCAATATGTTAATTTTAGTGACAAAACTATCAATACATATGGAATACAAAATAAATAAACTTTGTAGCTCTCAATCCAAATGTTTGATTTCCTTGGTTCTTCAACATTACTCGAAATCTTCGTTACTTCCAAGTATTCCAGTGATTTTGAATGTGTGTAACTCACATCATAGTTGTTGAAGATCCGTAGCTATAACAATGAGAAAACAATAGCTCTCAATCAATGTTATACAGTGTCATAATATTATTACATAGCATCAAAGTCTAATTGTATCACAATTTTGACAACAATACTATGGTGATATGTATCACTCCCCCTTAGTCAATACTTCATCTCACATGAAAACCACTCCCACTTACATAATGATCCCCGTAAACCATATGTATTTGTAGTGTGAACTACACATTAATTCTCCCCCTTTTTGTCAATAAAAATTAGCAAAGGTACGAAAACTAGTGTAATCCTAATGAAGATACTTCATGACCAAAAGAGAACAAACTTTGTTTCGATGATTTCACATATTCAAAACTAGTGTATTCCTCAAGGAGTTTATAAAGATACAAGAAAAATCCTACAATATTCCACAACCGCACTCCCCACAAAGATTTGGCAATTAAGCACAAGTTCAATTAATAACTCTCCCCATAAAATGTCATTTCTGAAAGAACAACAAGAGCGACCTTACTTTCACATGAAACATGAATTTGTATCCAAAATACTCAATTAAATTAACCACAAGAGAACCCATGATTAATTTAATCGGGAATGCTCACATAAGAGAACTTACAGAGCCACATAGTACTTACACAAGGATGTAGATCAGGGAAAGACAAATACTGCGGAACATTCAAAGATTCATTTTATTTTTCATCAATATTTGAATAGAGACATTTAATAGACTTAATCTTTGTGAACAAAAGTTCATCCTATCTTCCATCAATATTTGCATAATGACATAATAGGCTTAACTTTTGTTGTCCAAAGTTCATTCTATCTTTTATCAATATTTGCATAAAGACATATGATAGACTTAACTTTTGAGCATATATGGGACAATCATAGTTCACGGACACAAACACACTTGTCCCATAAAAAGTCGCAATATATAAAACCATAAAGATTAATACTTCAAAATCATCTTCCAAATAAACTTTAAAATTTAAATAAATAAATCTAAAAAAACATTGCAAGATGAAAATCGTTGGAAATAGCTATGTGTACTCACAATAATATTTATTCCAAACCCTAGTTATCCTTCTTAAAACACAAGAATAAATTCTCATAAGAAGTTTCCTAGACATTAAGGCCTCTAAAAAATTATTTATCGTCCCCGAACTCCTTGTCGTCAACAGCTATTGGAACATAAGGTTCATGAAGCGAAAGGAGTCAATTCCAACAAACCTTCTAGACTGATGCCGAACCAGGGCCTTATGAATTTCGAGAGTCCTCAAAACAATAGCCCTTATTTCCTGAATCTCCTTTCTTGTTTCTTTCAACTCGTCAAGAACACCAAAAACTTATGTATATTAGAAGGAACGGATCTTGGTTTCCTCACATTCCTCCTTTTTCTTTTCAAAGTTGAAAGTATAGGAGACTTATCTTTTTCCTTCATGATTGTTGGCTTAGCAATCATATTAACACCTTTTCCATAAGAAGACATAATGCTTGGATTCTCCATACCAGTATGAGATTGTGAGAGGAATTCACAAATCAGAATCAACAAGCAATCTTGTGATAAAAAAGAGTTTTTAGAGAAGGAAAAAAGATTATAGGGTTACGGAACCTTTATACACTAAAAATGATTCACGTGATCAAACATGGAAACCTCTTTTCAATATCAATCTAGGATATGAAAAGATTAACCGAAATCGAGAAGAAAAATAAATAATTTTCTTTTTCTTTTTCTTTTTCTTTTTCTTAAAACCTGTGAGTGCTTAACTCTTGTTTCTTTGGAATCAGGCACTTGAGACAAGATTCACAACCAACACAATTAAGTTGTGTTGGGGTGAATAATAATTTGTCCACCATGAACTTTTTGGAAATAGTTCCTAAGAACCTCTTCCATTGACTGTTTAGACCTTGATCTTTTCCGGAGAGTTCTAATTAGTTCTTTAGAAATTAACTTTTTCGGAGAGGAATTGATTTTACATACCTCAGATGACTTCTGAACAAGTTTAAGCTTGTTTGCTAATCGATTTGCTCTCCGCTGAAGTTTGTTGGCATATCTTATCTTATCTTTGTACTTGAAACATTTGGAGAGTTCATGACCCTTGAGAGTACAATAAGAACATGTCAATATGGAGGATGGTTCAGACGTCATAGCTATGCAGGCTGCTAGACAAACGGTAGAACCTGAAAATTAGAAATAGAATTTCAAGTAAACAAAGAGAAATCCATTTTATCCTCCATCATGGTTGAAGTTTATCCTGGAAGAATATCGATATTGATGTACGTATTGCTACAATTATCAAAATAAATATTTTCACAGAAGAATGCAACACTTGATTTTTTATCTTCATTAGAATCATAGTGATCAGACATTTCATCAAGAGGTGCAGTAAGACCTTTGTTTCCAGTGTATTTTCTACAATTTGGACACTCATTTGAAAAATGACCAAAACCTTTACACTTGAAGCACTGTGGCATATCCTCATCATCGCATCGTCAGTATCCCTGTTTTTAGGAGGAACACGATTATGAAGTTTAACTCGATGACTTAGGTTTATCTCTTGTGAACCGTTTACTTCTCTTCAAAAGAAGATCTCCAAACTGTCTTGTGATCAAAGAAACTGACTTGTCAAGATCTTCATCTGATGAATCATTCTCAGAAGGATCATCTTCAGATTCGCCAATACTATCACTTTTATCAATAAATTTAATGTTATTTTGTGCTTTGAAGGCAATATCCTTTCCAGATTTGGATACATGCTCATGATCAAAGATAGGCCTGTCAATATTTGTCCGATATCCGGAATTCGTTTCCGAATATTCGAGATCCTATAGGATTTTATCCGTTGTATCGGATATCGGATATTTCTTCCTTAACATATTGGAAACGGATTAGACCCCATCCGAAATGTTAATATCCGATATCCGATAGTATATGAACTTATTTGTAATTTATCCTAATTTCGAGTCTAGTATCGGATATTGTCGGATAAATATCCGATAAGTGTCAATTATGAAAATGTTTTACAAGGGTTTTTAAGCTTTTTTGGTATAACTGGATATTATCGGATATTTATCGGATATCCGACAGCTTAGCCTATCGGAATCGATATCTGATTTTGATATTATATAGGATATTATCGGATATCGAATATCCGGTAGTGCTTAACCTGTCGGATATCGGATTTCTAAATATCCGACGGATATTCTTCCATTGACAGGCCTAATCAAAGATCTTTAACTTCCCAACAAGAGTATTTCTAGAAAGCGCATCAAGGTTATTTCCTTCAACGATGGCATATTTCTTAGAATTGTATTTAGATGGCAATGATCTGAGAATTTTCCTCACAATGTCCTTTTCAGGAATAGTTTTACCCAATGCAAAAGATGCATTAAAATTTTCAGATACTTTGTGATTAAACTCATCAAATGAATCCTTATCTTCCATACGAAGGTTTTCCCAATCAAATTTTAGGTTTTGAAGCCTAGCTTCTTTTTCACAGGTATTCCCTTCAAATACGGTAAGATATCCCAAGCATCTTTAGATTGAGTGCACGTAGTCACATGGTCCTGAAGATCTGGGGTAATGGCATGGATGATTGCATTCAATCCGTCAGAATTTTTCTTTGAAGCAAGAATCTAGACAGAATCATAATCATCGATATCCTTTGGAACAGTTACATCGCCTATTGTAACAACCGGGGGAAAATAGCCATTAACAACATAAACCCATGATTCAAAATCACGCGATTGAAGAAAGGAACGTATGTCAATTTTCCATCATAAGATTCGATCCATCGAAGACTGGCGGTACGGTTATAGAGATAACACTTCTGTCCATAGAGTCAGATTGCTACAAACACAAACTTGTGAGGTCTTAAACTTGTTTGCCTGCTCTGATACCAATTGAAAAAGTAGGGGTCTAACAACTACACCCAATATTTCGCTTAGCAATCTGTATGGACAAACTCCAATATATTTTTAAGAGAATCAACTAGACAGTCATACTAAATCTTAAGAAAAGTATATCAACAAGTTATATCTCTATTTCTCAATTCAATCCGCAATCAAACAAATAGGAATTTGCGAGCCCGATTGAATATAAGAAATAACTTGGACGGTATGAAAAACCAATATCCAAGTGTCAATCAATTTAATCAACAACCAAAGGTTGGATTCACAATTGATTGAACTTACGCACAAACTGTGATATTTCAATTATATAAAAAATATAATACGGAAAAGAAATAACACAAACACCAGAAATTTTGTTAACGAGGAACCGAAAATGCAGAAAAACCCCAGGACCTAGTCAAGATTTGAACACCACACTGTAATAGGCCGTTACAGAAAATAGCCTACTCCAATATACTTCGGACTGGAATGTGGTTGAGCCCTAACCAATCTCACACTGATAAAGGTACAGTTGTGCTCCTTACGTCTCTGAATCCCAGCAGGACTCTACGCAATTGATTCCCTTAGATGATCTCACCCACAACTAAGAGTTTCTAAGACCCAAAGTCGAAGACTTGATAAACCAATTTGTCTCACATTGAAAAGTCTATTGTATAGATAAATATGTCTCCCACACATAAACCTATGAGTTTTATTCCGTCTTTTGATAAATCAAGGTGAACAGGAACCAATTGATATACCAGACTTATATTCCCGAAGAACATCTTAGAAATATCAATCACCTCACAATAATCTTAATCACATGGTAGCGAAACAAGATATTTTGGAATCACAAACGATGAGACGAAGATGTTTGTGACTACTTTTATCTTTCCTATCGGAGATTAAATCTCGAGAAAATCTTAGAGAAGATAATACTCAATCACGATAGAAAACAACAAGATCAGAACATGCAACTACAGAGAAAATAACTGGGTTTGGCTTCACAATCCCAATGAAGTCTTCAAGTCATTAACCTACAGGGTTTCAGGAAAAACCTAAGGTTAAAGAAGAATCGATTCTAGTCACAACTATTATCACATAGGTGGTGTGGGTATTCAGTTTCCCAGTTGCTAGAGTTCTCCTTTATATAGTCTTCAAATTAGGGGTTGCAATCAATGTTACCTTGGTAACAAAGAATTCTATATTCAACGTTAGATGAAAACCTTATTAGATTTAAGATAATATCTTTCAACCGTTAGATCGAACTTAGCTTGTTACACAAAAATAAAAAGTGAAATCATTTAGATATGAGTAACCGTACCTAAACGTGTGCACCTTTATTGGCTCAACAATAGTTAACCGAAGTTAGCCATATGAACACTTTCATATCAACCTTATTCATCTCAACCCTAACTAGTTCAAATGACTCAAATGAAACTAGTTCTAGAGTTGTTCAATTGTTTATATTCTCATAGAAGTATACAAGACACAATTGAAGAAAAATCGATTTTGATTCACTCGAATCGAGTGTGAACATTATAGCCACGGTTTGCAAAAGATTGCATTCCTTATTATATAAATGTATTAGTTCATGAACAAACCGATTTTAGAACATAACCCACTCAAGTATGCAAATGTGTACGCATACCTAAATGGTCGGACTAAGTTTGGGTTCACCAGTACGCAAACTTGTACGCATACCACAAACTCAGTTAAAGTCCCGAAACTTGAATCTCACGCTAGTACGTGTACCGGTATGCGTACTTGGTTCCCGGACCTTGATTAAACCAAACATTACGCATACGGGTATGCATACCATGGTTCCCGGACTTGGATTACACATATACAAGTACGCATACTATACTTAAATCCAATTGTTCTAAACAATCATTTTAACCATTGAAATATTCTCGGAAGACGACAGTAGCTGTCTCACACAAACTATTAGCTTCAAAGTAATTTTTAAGTGATCGAATGATCAATACGAAACATTCCGAGTCTACATCAAATTACTGTCTCACACAAATCATGTATCATGTTAGCAGGCGATTTTTACATGATCATCTTTTGACTTTCGTCAAAAATATATGATGAACTTGGTTAAAGCGAAAGCTTACCAACACATATTTCGAGAAATATGTAAGCGAGTTAAACTAAGCTCGAAATATCAAATGTGTATAATTGAAGTCTATATAGCTATACGACTTTTGTCTCAAATAGGAGATAGAGTAGATAGAATTTTGAGTGATAGATGAGTTCAAATCTCCACATACCTTTTATTGATGAAGTTACACAAGCTCTCCTTAGTAGTTCTTCGTCTTCATTCGATGAACACCGTGAAGTCTAATGCTCAACTACACTTTCTATCTTAATCCGAGACTTAGTTGTAAGTAGACTAGAAATCAAGACTTATAGTTTTGGCAACTAAACTTGAAACAAGCTTGAGATAGCGACCGAGCAGTGCTCTAACAATCTCCCCCTTTGTCAATTTTAGTGACAAAACTGAAAAAGTGGGGGGTACAACAACCTCACCCAATAATTTTCTTAGCAATCTGTATGGACTAACTCCAATAAACTTTTAAGAGAATCAACTAGATAGTCAAACTCAATCTTAATAAAAAGTATATTAAAAAGTTATATCTCAATTTCTCAATTCAATCCTTACTCAAGCAAATAGAAATCTGCGAGTCTAATTGAATACAAGAGAAATTAACTTGAACGGTACCAAAGACCATTGTTCAAGCATCAATCAATTTCCATCAACAACCAAATGTCGGATTTCCCAATTGATTGATTCAACACACAACCTATGATATTTCAATTATATAACAAAATATAATGCAGAAAAGAAGTTTTGTTAACGAGGAAACCGCAAATGTAGAAAAACCCTGGGACCTAGTCTCGATTGAACACACACTGTATTAAGTCGCTACATACACTAGCCTACTACAAACTAACTTCGGTCTGGACTGTAGTTGTAGGATCAAAATATCACAACACTAGTATCCTTGCGAAATCGTTAAAAAGCGCACTGCGAAGATATCGCAGATTGGTAATAAAAATGACGCAACGGATGACGACAGCCTGAACACGAGAAAGATGTGAAGACCTAGCGAGATTTAGGATTGTTGCGAGATTCAACATTCATACACTGGCGAGAGTGTCGCAAGCTAGATCCGAAAATAAAGGACAATTTAGCTGTCATCCACTATGTAATGTCCTATATAAAGAGCCGAATAGGATTAAGGAAAGGGAGAGATCTTTTTAGAGTAGAGGGAAAGTTTTGAGGAGAGAGAAAGTCGAGAGCGATAGTTGTATTCTTGATTTTATTTCCCCTTTGTAAAATTTTTAAACTCAATTAATAAAAAGTGTGATTGTTGATCTTAAAGATGTGTTGAATGTTATGAGTTCTTGTGAGGGATGTATTGTAGGATTTCCTGCAATCACATAATGGCGCTAGAAACATGGAGCAAGAGATTTGGACAATAAGATATCATTCACAAGAACTTCAGCCCTGAGATGAACTTGGCGAAGAGTGCTTTCTGGTGATTCCTACTTTGTATATCTTTGGAGTAAGAAAGATAATCAAATCTTCTTTCTGCCCGATCGCGACAAAATACTTATGCAAGACATCGACTGGCATTCTGGCAAGAACAATATTCCTCGTCACTCTAAAGACGACAGATGGTGCGTCTTTCCGCTGGTTTTGAAAGGACCTTATATTTCAGGTTCAAATGTGCTTCCTGCGAACCTCTCCAATTATCAACCTTGGGTATTTAATTGGCCCGAGAAAGCGAAAGAGGTATATTTCTTAAATTTTGCTCAGTTTTTAATTTTCACTCCTTTTTATACCTATTAATCTTGCAAAATTTTCAGATTATCAAGCTAAGAAGAAGCTACAAAAGAAGGTGAGTACCCTAGCGGTGCTCCGTTCGATCATAGATGAAGTAAGAAATACTTTCTTTTATTATTTTTAACAATATTGTTTCCTATGTTTCTTATCTTCATTCGTGTGCGAAGGTTTGCGTTGAGGGTGTTGAAGAGAGTTCTAAGGTTGCGAAGACTAAAAGTAAGGGTAAAGGTCCCCTTCGCAAGGGGAAATCCACTGCCCCACCTTCAAATAAACGAAAGATTCATTCTCCCTCTCCTTCAAATCTTCAAAATAAAATGTTTCCAGCTAGGTTCGCAGGAAGCACATTTGAACCTGAAATATAAGGTCCTTTCAAAACCAACGGAAAGACGCACCATCTGTCGTCTTTAGAGTGACGAGGAATATTGTTCTTGCCAGAATGCCAGTCGATGTCTTGCATAAGTATTTTGTCGTTGGAAACATTTTCTGTCCTCTTTAAGCGAGCACCCCAGCGAGTTTTATCATTCTTCATGTTTATTACTTCATAGTTTTCGAAGAAGCTCTCTACTGTATATTTTTCGGCGAATATCTCTAAGTCCTTAAATTTAGGATCCCTGACTTCTTTTGGGTAAAGAGATCCTTTACCAGCACCACGGTTGGCGAACTCAAGCATTAAGTGGATACAATCCCCATTCAATTGGTAGATGGCTCGCGAGAATTTCGCATGAGCAAGAATTTCATAAAATAAAGGAAGATTAGGATCATAGAGAGGAATGGGAAGGCTAGCGAGAATCTGACCTAGCAAAATTATGATCTCCTTATCATCACAATGATGATCAGAAAACAGTTTGGCAGAAAGAATGGATTTAGATTCTTGATTGGGAATGGTGGTTAATATGAAACCCTTCTCTTCGAAATCTTTTTGAATTTTTTTCAGAGAAGTTTCATATTTACGACCGACTGGAGGCATTTTCAGAGTATGGGAATGAAGAGAAAAATGAAGATCAGAAGAAGTAGAAAGAAGAGGATTTACAGCAGCAGAAGCGGAAATTACGGAGAGATGTTGAAGAAAAGTTGTAGAGAAAATAAGAAGGAAGGTAAAAAAGAAGAAGAGAGGAATAAGAAAAATATATATAGAGAAAGGGATTCTCGAAAAGGTAAACACATTTAATGCGAAGAGTAGACATGAACGGTTGAGAAAAAGAGGTTGAAAAAGACGTGTCAAGAAATGGATGGAAGAAGAGATACGTGTAATAAATTATGCGTAAAAGTATAGAATCATGTTAATACAGAAAAATATGAAAAGATGAACAGCTGCGGCATTTTGAAAATACTAGTTCTCA
This sequence comes from Papaver armeniacum, assembly GCA_023531295.1. NCBI lineage: Eukaryota > Viridiplantae > Streptophyta > Magnoliopsida > Ranunculales > Papaveraceae > Papaver > Papaver armeniacum. The sequence continues at coordinate 10,134 of JAJJWW010013505.1, forward strand.
TGACATTCTCTCCTTCGCAGAGAAGACATGAGAAGAGGCAAGATATAGGATCATAATATCGCAACACTAGTATCCTTGCGAAATCGTTAAAAAGCGCACTGCGAAGATATTGCAGATTGGTAGTCAAAATGACGCAACGGATGACGACAGCCTGAACAAGAGAAAGATGTGAAGACATAGCGATATTTAGGAGTGTTGCGAGATTCAACATTCATACACTGGCGAGAGTGTCGCAAGCTAGATCCGAAAATAAAGGACAGTTTAGCTATCATCCACTATGTAATGTCCTATATAAAGAGCCGAATAGGCTTAAGGAAAGGGAGAGATCTTTTTAGAGTAGAGGGAAAGTTTTGAGGAGAGAGAAAGTCGAGAGCGATAGTTGTATTCTTGATTTCATTTCCCCTTTGTAAAATTCTTAAACTCAATTAATAAAAAGTGTGATTGTTGATCTTAAAGATGTGTTGAATGTTATGAGTTCTTGTGAGGGATGTATTGTAGGATTTCCTGCAATCACAGTAGTTAAACCCCAATCAATCTCACATTGATCCAAGGTACAGTTGCGCTCCTTACGTCTCTAATCCTAGCAGGATACTACGCGCTTGATTCCCTTATCTGATCTCACCCACAACTAAGAGTTTCTATGACCCAAAGTTGAAGACTTTAATAAACAAATATGTCTCACACAGAAAAGTCTACAAGAATAGATAAATCTGTCTCCCACAGAAATACCTACAAGTTTTGTTCCATCTTTTGATAAATCAAGGTGAACAGGAACCAATTGATAACTAGGACTTATATTCCCGAAGAACAGCCTATAATTATCAATCACCTCACAATAATTTAAATTGTATGATGGCGAAACTAGATATTTTGGAATCACAAACTATGAGACAAAGATGTTTGTGATTACTTTTATCTTGCCTATCGGAGAAATTAATCTCGAGTTAATTATTTCAATTGTACTCAATACGATAGAATCGGGCAAGATCAGATCACGCAACTACAAAGAAAATAGTTGGGCCTGGCTTCACAATCACTACACCATTTCAGCATATTTGCAACGCTAATATTTTCGGGTTTGCAACGTATATAAATGTTTCTTACGTGGCAACGTCTATATCTGTTGCAAACCCGAAAATACGTTGCTATAATTATGTAATTTCCGATAATAATTAAGCAACGTAAATGCAACGTGAACATACGTTGCTTACAGATGTGATTTTGTGATTTGGTTTTATTTTAAGGGTGTTTTGGTTGGTTATATTTTTTATTTCTTTTTTAACATTTTATTTTAATTTAAAATTAATTTTCCTTCCAAAATTTATTTTCCCTCTCAAATTTTATCTAACAATCTATATTTTCACTCTCAATTTTTACTTTCCCCCAAATTTTTCCTACCAAATTTTCTTTCCCAATCATTACATATTTATTTCAACTTTAATCTAATTCTAATCATTTTAGTCTTAATAATACTACTTTTACTTCATTTATTTCTACATCATTTTACTCATTTACATAAACTTCTAATGATTTTATTTACTTCATTAATTTTTACTAAGTCCAATCATTTCTTCACTAATTTTTAATCATTATCAATTTCATTGGTCCTAATCATTTGGTTAAGATTTTGTTAATTTGACCCAATTTACTTCCCCCCCTATTTGCACTTATTTCCCCCCAAGTTTTTTCACCCTATTATTAAAAAAAAAACTCTCTCTCTACTCGACAGAAGATATACCTCTCTCTCTCGAACCTTTTTTTTTCTTTTTTTATCAGACTCTCTGTTTTTTCTTCTTCTCTCAACTTTCATCAAGAACTCGAACTCGAACTCGAAATCGATTCTCTTATCATCTCTCTCTCTCTCTCGAAAATCTGAGATTCCAGATGAACAGATCGAAATCCCAAGTTTAATTGAAGATTTTGAGTAGCTGAAAACCCTATTTTCAACCAGGAAAGAAACCCTTGAATTCAACATTAAAACCTCAAATCGATACCCATTTATTCTTAAGATATGTATCCTAATCAAAACCCCTAAATCTAAAAGTTCGATCTATCAACTATTGACCCTAATTTCAGAAGAAGGTATAAACCCTAATTTCTGCTCTCTTTTTGTTTTTTTGGTTGATTAAACCCTTGTTTTTGGTCAGTAAGATGATGGTTTCACTCTTGATTGAAACGTTGTTTGATAACATCTGGATGTCATTCATCTATTTTATGCTCTTGTTTTCATCTTTGAGAAATTTCCATCTATTTCTCAATATTTCAGTTTTGTTATTTTCTTCATTGAGATTTCATTAAAGTTTGGTTATTTTCTTCACTTGTGTTCTTCGTGTTCAGAAATCGTATGGTTTCACTTGAAATATGCTTAGTTACGGGGTATTGTTGTTGATTTGGTACTCAGTTGTTGTCTGTAACTAGTTGAGCAGATTACTTTGTTGGTAATTTATGTTAACCAATTGTTGTCTGTGACTAGTTGAGCAGAGTGCTTTGTTGTTAATTTATGTTAACCAATTGTTCTAAAATATACTTTTTGTGTTTTGATGCAGAGTTCGTAGATTACGGCCGTGGTTCCTGCTGACTTGATCGAAAAAGTCAGTTAATCGTACTTCAATCGTTGTATATGTTTTGTTGCTCTATGTTGATGCTTAGGTTCTTACTTTTCTTATTGTTGGATGTATTTGTAGGGGTTAATTATATGCTTTTTTGCTGTGTGGCTTTGTGTTTAACAACAGTTAGTTTAGGTTTCGTGTTTACTTATTGTTTGTGACTTTTCTGAATGGTTAGGTTCTTATGTTTCTTCTTGTTAGAGGTTCTTTATGTAGGTGCTAATTGTGCGCGAAAGTTATTCACCGCTGCAAGATCGTTGGTGAGTGATTTGTTGTATGTCCAATATTATTTAAGAAACTTTTACTTGTTTCTAACTTGTAGTTGATCTTGAGCACTCATTTTTTTTGTTTATTTTGATGCAGAGCGTGTAGAATACGATAGTGGTAGACTTGAAAAGGTCAGGTAATCGGTTTAGTGGAATGGACATGTATCCCTGTTAATGATTCTATCCATGGTGTTTGATAATTTACAATATGCTGGTTTTTTGTAAAGATGATATGTTTCTGAAATCAAATGGAAAGTGGTGAAGATATTATTGCTCCATGTAGGGGTGTTCATGGTTACTGGTTAACCGAGAAACCAAACCAAACCGATTAGGGGGAAACCGAACCGAACCATTAACTAATGGTTGGTTTTGGTTTAGAAAAGATGAAAACCGAGATTAATGGTTTGGTTTTGGTATGATAGAGAAACCGAACCAATAACCAATGGTTAACTGAATATTGATAATAAAAAAAAAATCACGGATTAAATTTTCATTATAGATGTCACTGCCATTAGTTAAATCTTCTTTTGATCTCTAGATTTAGAGTAAGCTTTAACTACTCTTGATATTTTTTTTTATTTTTTTTTTGTCTGTAAATTTTTGTAAACCAATACTATTTTTTTCTGTAAATTAGTGTAAATTTTTTTTTTTTGGTTTGACATAATTATTGGTTAACCAAAAACCACTGGTAAAACCTAAAACTACTGAACCATTTGGAAACCTAACCAATGGTTAATGGATTGGTTTGGTTTCAATTTTTAGAAACCGATAGTATTGGTTTCGGTTTGGTTTGGCTTGAAACCGAACCAAACCGACCATGAACACCCCTAGCTCCATGTTAGTTAAAATATGCTCACAAGTTATTGATCCCATGCCATGGATTTTAACTTCTATTGTGATAGATATGTATGTCAGTCATAATATGCCATAAGCTAGAGTATACTGTTTTTGGTGCAGTCTAATTTGTGTAGTCATACTTCTATTTTGTTTTCTTGTCATTATTTATAATCTAGTTTGTGTTGACGGTTATAGATGAATGAAATGTGTGAGAAAGGATGGATGACTGTTGTAATGCACTCAAAGAAGCTTCTTACTGTACAAGCTGATGACTTAATAAAACCGCAATTCGAAGAATTCTAGTCGATTTTTGCTGATGAACCCCATTTGAGAGATTTGCTAAAACTTCGCCATGATTAACAACTATTTGTTGTAAACTTGTATTTGGTTATCAGATCAGTCTTTTTATTAGGAGTTTAATATGTACTTGTGCTTGTATTCTAGATCATGTTTTATTATTTTTGATAATGTGTTGGTGTAATGAAGTGTTCTTAATATTTCTTATGAACCCCTATTGTCAGTAATTTGATGTTTGATTGCGTAGTGTTATTATGTATTGGCCAGTTGTATTATTGTACTAATACTTCTCCTCTTTTTTTGCAGTACAATGGAACAACAACAAAGCTCATATTCTCTTGGTACGACTTCGCAGCAAAATAGATCCATCTCTTCTGCAGTGAAGCCAAAGATGATAGTCAACCTCGACCCGCGGAAGGCCCCTAGAACCTCGCTGCCCATTTGCTACTGGGCGGAGAAATCATACGCCAGCATATTCCAATAAACTACGAAGACTGGAGGATCGTGCCCGATAACTTTAAAAATGATGTTTGGAATTGTTTGATGGTATTGTTACTAATTCTTGCATTATCTGCATTTATGTGATTTTACTACCATTGAGGATATCGTACTTATGTTTATCGACGTAAATTTGTATCTTGCATAGGGGGAACTTGAATTCGATGTGGACCATGTCCGTTCAATTATGGAAACCGAATTTCGTGTTTGTGGAGGAGATATAAGTATGAATTAAGGGCCATCATCTTTGGACCACCTTGGAAAAAAAGCCAAGAAGAGACTGCGCAGTGACTGTGGAGGAGGGGGAGGAAGGGGAAGAGGAGTTTGAAGAACCCGTGCAGTTGAACCGACTCGGAACAATGGGAAGCTGCAAAAAAGGAAGTTACAGCCGGTATGGATCGGTATATCTGGGAAGTAACATTGTTGTGTCTCCCTTTTGTAACACATTCCACCTAGATCTTAGGACTATTCTTTCTTTCAGGTAAATAACATCCTTCTCCTGCAATATTTACTATTTTTTATTTGGAAAAACTGTTGGTGCTTGTCATTTGTCAGGAGTAGCTAACAAATCCAGATCAAACTTGAACCGTTACCAGACCCATCTCCGTTAATTGTAACACCACTTCCAAGTATTAGAACATATGCCTCTCTCTTTTCCGCTTTTACAGGATCATTTGGTTTAATGAATATTGATCACTCTTTTGTTTATTTTTGTTATGGGTTTGTGCAGGTATTAGAACAGATGCCTCGAGTCATTTCATCTTTGGAGGCTAATCTATGTTAGCTATCCCCGTTTTTGTAGTCCATAGCAAAGTGCATACTTCCTTTAGCTACTTTGTTATACCAGTTCAGTACGAATCTATGGTCAGTGTTCCCACCACCCCTTGTCATCAATATTTTCTTACATGTCCTCTTTGTGGATCTCATTAGCTATATGAAGTGCATGAGTGAATTAAGTTGCTTTCAATAACCCTGACTATCAACAATGGCATCTTTGAGCCATTCTTTATCATCTTGTGACCTTTCCAAATTCGTATTCATTAATAATTTACACACATTAGTTACCATAGTTAGCAGTTATTTCTATCAACTCAATGTTATGCTAAGCATTTTTATAGAGGAAACTTTCTTTTAAAAAATCGTTCAAGTAATCAAACACTTACCTTTGTCTTCTTGTAGGGCATAGTTCGTGGAAAAGTTTGGATCTGCTGTGAAGATGCTTTGAGGTCTGAAATACATTCTCGTCATTTCAAAGTGGCTTTTTTTTTAATCAAGTGCTTGAAGATTGCATTGCAAATTTTGTTATCGAATTCGTTCCTTTAATACATGCACGTATGAAATACAGGTGCAATTTGCTGCAGGTAGGGACCTCAGGCCTGGGAAACTCGGGAGCATGATACAAACATTGTCATCCTGGTAATTTATTTTTTCAAATGGAAACAACTAAGAATTGGTTTGTTTGGTTATGATTAATGTTAGGTGTTTAGTTTCGTTGATTGGGTACCATCTTGATGCATGGTTTGATCATTGTCTTGGTTGTATTACTTTTTAGGTTAAGTACTTTGGACAGTCCTCTAGTTTCAATCCAAGATTAAGATCAAATGGGAAGATCTTGTAGATGTCTATTTACTGGTGACTTGGGTAAGTCATATATATGTCCTCAATTCTCTTCGGCCTTAATCGATCAACAACAATACTGAATACTCTGTCACAAACCATTTACAAGTTAAAAACACTTAGGATTTGCTTTTGTTCTTAGGATGCTTGTAAGGTAGAATATGTTTAGCTTTGACCACTTTGGAAGGTAGAACATGGAGACATTTTTGTTAACATTTGCAATTTTACTTGTCTCTGGCTATAATATGTGGTATCTGTATGTTCTGATTTAATGCTTACATTTTGTATGTGTTGATTTTTGTAGTGGATTAAGTACCATTGGTAGTCTTTGGAGTTGGAGGGATTTGGTCATTATAGAGAGCTTGCTACTGACTGAAGGTTAGTTTTAATATGTATTGATGTTTGATCCTTTTCAAATTTAGAAACTAGGGTTCTTGACAAGAATTTGTGTAACTGAAATTTAGGGGTTTCTACTATTTTGATCAATTACATCATACCAGCTAATTGTATGGTTTGTACTAATGCATGCTTCGGTTTAGTAATTCCTTTTGATTCTCTCTTGCGATTTGCATTTTTTTTCTGTTATGCTTAAGGTTCTTACGATTTGCATAGTTAGAAACGGTATCCTGGGTGGTGATGGAAAATCAATGTATATATGGGTCTGCTAATTATGTACATATGGGGTCTTATAATGGTGTATGCAGGTGTAGAAATCTGGATAACCGGATTAGCATAAACCCAGTTTTTTTGAACCTGATTAAAAATTTGCAACGTATATAAATGTTGGTGACTAAAGCATTGATGACAATCTAGTGATAAGCAACGTATATAAATGTTCCAAAATGCTGACATGGTGTCACAATTTTTAGCGGGACCCACTGACACGTGGCAAAACCATGGGCAACGATTGGTGTTACGTTGCTTAAAAAAGAAAAACGTTGCTTAAATTAATTTAAGCAACATCTACATACGTTGCTTAAATTAATATAAGCAACGTATAAGGCGACGTATAAAACGTTGATTATTTTAATTTAACCAACGTATGTAGAGGTTGCGTAAAATTTGTCACGCCGTGTAAGCAACATACATAAGCATTGCTTAAATTAATAGCAACGAAAATAAACGTGGTAAATTTGGCATTTTGGTGTAGTGAATCCCAATGAAGTCTCCAAGTCGTTAACCTACAGGGTCTCGGTAGAAACCTAAGGTTAAAGGAGAATCGACTCTAGATTATACAACTAGTATCACACAGGAGGTGTGGAGATTACCTTTCCCAGTTGCTAGAGTTGTCCTTTATATAGTCTCCAAATCAGGGTTTGCAATCTAAGTTACCTTGGTAACAAAGCATTCAACATTCACCGTTAGATGGAAAACCCTATTAGATTCAAGCTAATATCTTTCAACCGTTAGATCAAACTTAGCTTGTTATACACAAATGAACTATACGTCATTTAGGTTTGTGTAACCATACATAAACATGTACAAGTCGTTGGTTCAACAATAGTTAACCAAATGGTTAGCCATATGAGCAATTTCATATCAACCTTATTCATCTTCAACATAACTAGTTCAAGAGTTGTTCAATTGCTTAGATCTCATAGAAGTATACAAGACACAATCGAAGCAAAATTGGTTTTGATTCACTCGAATCGATTCATGAAATTTATAGCCATGGTTTGCAAATATGCATTCCTTAGTTTATATAAATTTAATTTCACGAATAAACCAATTTTAGAAAGTAACACACTTAAGTATGCGTGCATGTATGCGTACTTAAGTAACCGGTTTTGAGTTTGATTTGGTTTTCAAACTCAGCAGAAATTCAAGGAAGTGAACTTTCCGCCAGTATGCGTATGGGTACGCGTACTTAGGTAACCAGATTGGGTTGGTTTTGAAATCCAAACTTAGCAGAAATTCACGGGCGTGAACTTCCGCCAGTATGCTTACGGGTACGCATACTTGCCCAGTCTCCATCAACCATTTTGTATACACACAAGTATGCATACATTTGGTTCCCGGTTTTGGACTTATACACTAATGTGCGGACACACTATATATGCTTATATCCAAAGATGGTTACATATTCTAAACTCTTTATTTCAATCATTGAAACATTCTTAGAGGATGTTAAATAGAGGTTATTCACACACTATTTTTCATCAAAGCAATTTTCAAGATATTGAAATAATCAACATGACTTTCGTCACGAGTAAAGATGAACTTGGCCAAAGCGAAAGCTTACCAACACATATTTAGAGAGCGAGATAAACTCGACTTGAAATAGCAAATGTGTATAATCGAAGTCTATATAGTAATACGACTTTTGTCTCAAGATAGGAGATATAGTAGATAAATTTTTTGATTGATAGATAAGTTCAAGTCTCCACATACATTTTAGTCGATGATGTTCCACCAGTTCCTTGAGTAGTTCTTCGTCTTTGTATGATGAACGCCATGGATTCTAGAGATCAACTAAACTTTCTATCCTAGTCCGAGACTTAGCTATAAGTAGACTAGAAATCAAGACTTATAGTTTTGACAACTAAACTTGACAACAAGATTGAGATAGCAACGCTTATGAAGTTCGACCGGAAGCAAAGTGCTCTAACAATCCCCCTTTGTCAATTTTAGTGACAAAACTATCAATACATATGGATTACAAAAAAATAAACTTTGCAGCTTCTCTTTCACATGCTTGATCTCCTTGGTTCTTCAACATTACTCGAAATCTTCATCACTTCCAAGTACTCCAATGATTCCAAAGGTTGTAAGTTTAGCATCATGATTGTTGAAAATCCGTAGCCATAACAATGAGAAAACAAAAGCTCTCAATCATTGTTACACAGTGTCATAGTATTATTACACAACATCAAAGTTCAATTATATCACAACTTTGACAACAACAATATGGTGATATGTATCACTCCCAAAGTAGTTGAAATCGTTCCTCGGTCCTACTCAGTTGGGGATCTTGGAGCGAGGAGCTATTAGTTCGGACTTGGAAATCGCCAAAACTCTGTCTAATACTCGGAATATATTTACTAGAGACTTATAAATTTCCGCTCATAAGTCATAATTTGTACCTAATTAAAATTAAATTTTAACACTATCATGTAATTAAGTGTGTAATATTATTATATTGAACGTATTTATCATGTATTTAGAGTTTTTGTATATGATAACTCCCATATTAGGGGTTACAAAAATTTTCTTTTCTGATTTTAGTACATAGATGGCCAACTTGGAAAAATCGTTCACTCGTTTTGCTCAAAAATCGATCTAAATCGGCAGAATCATCCATCTTAATCACTAAAAATCAAAAATACCTTGGAATCGGAAATCGCCTCGGTCATATAGCCTGTAGCGATTACTCGGAGAGTAATCGGCCTTGGAGAGTGATTTTGACTACACTGATCATTCCCCCTTAGTCAATACTCCATCTCATATGGAAACCACTCCCCCTTACATAATAATCCGAAAACCATATGTATTTGTAGTGTGAACTACACATTAATTCTTCCCCTTTTTGTCAATAAAATTGGCAAAGGTACGAAAACTAGTGGGATCCTAATGAAAATTTCCATAGAGACATTTCATGACCAAAAGAAAGCACATATCAACTTTTTATATGCAATCATATATCCGAAACTAAATGCATTCATCAAGGAGTTTATAAAGATACAAGATAACCCCTATAATATTCCACAACCGCACTCCCCACGAAGATTTGGCAATAAAAGACAAGTTCAAATAAGAACTCTCCCCCATATAATGTCATTCCCTAAAGAACAACAAGAGTGACCTTACTTTCACAAGAAAAGAAGGATTTATTTGGACAACAATAAATCATATAAGAATATGAAATTGTATCCAAAAATATTCAATTAAATTAACCACAAGAGAACCCATGATTAATTCAACAGAATACTCAACTAAATTAACCACAAGATAACCCATGATTAATCTAATTGGAAATGCTCAACATAAGAATAATTACGGAGCCACACAACATATGCATAAAATAATATGGATCAGGGAAGATCAATACTGCGGAATAAAAAAAGATTCATTTTTATCTTCCATCACTATTTGCACAATGACATACAATAGACTTAATCTTTGTAAACAAAAGATCATCCTTTCTTCCATCAATATTTGCATAATGACATAAAAGGCTTAACTTCTGTTTTTGTAAAAAGTTCATTCATTCTTTTATCAATACTTGCATATCGACATATGAAGGACTTAACTTTTGACAACGTATGGGACAATCATAGTTCGCGGACGCAAACACACATATCCCATAACAAATTACAACATATAAAACCATAAAGATTAATACTGCAAAAATCATCTTCCAAACAAAAATAATTTAGAATTTAAACAAATAAATCTAAAAACATTGAAGATGAAAACGTTAGACATAGCTATGTGTAATCATAATAATGGCTATTCCAAACTCTAGTTATTCTTCTTAAAAACACAAGAATAAAATTCTCATAAGAAGATTTACTAGACATTGTAGAGCTTTCTCAGGGCATCTACTGAGAATTAATTCCTTCTCATTATTGAAAAACCCATTGATTATGGGATCGTTCAATTCCTCTAAATCTTCAGAAATATCAATTAACTCACTAAGTTCTCTTGTTAGCTCACGCAATGTGTTTTTTTATAGAGACAACATTTGTTCATAGTGATTTATATTTTCTAAAGAGGAAACAATTTGAGATTTTAAATCATTTTGTTTGCTGATGAAATCCTTCACCATACCTCTAAAGTTATTATCAAAATGACAAATTGATAAGAGGAAGTTAGAGGAAGAGCCTTCTCCATCATTTGTAGATCTCTCTTTCTTCTTCCTTGAGTAAGTGATTCCTTCACACATATACACATTAAATGCTTCGACTGCATCCCTTTTTGTGGTACTTCTAGTTACAGGAGCCATAAAACTGTATTTTTTAAGGAGAAACGGTATGAAGGATATGATCACAAATGATTATAAATAGACTTATGGACACAGAAACCCTAGAAGAACTTTGAAAAGGTCTTTCATGGTTTATTATCCATTATCTAAAAAATTAGGAGAATATTTTCTTAACAAAAATAAGAAAATAGTACACAAATACAAAGACTTGAGCCACCTTGATGCACACCTCATTTCCTCAAGATAAAGATGAGGTTACATACGCCACTGGTATTAGATAGTGATGGAGTGAGCCGAATGCTCACATTTTTTTACCACTTAGTGGCTTATCAAGGTTTGTTGTATAAACAGACTTCTTACCTCGTATGAATCTGGAATTTCTGGATTTTTTATGACAATTTTGTTGATCATCCAACGCCAGATTCATCCTCTGCATGTTCTCCTGAAGTTTGGCAATTCTTTTGTTGTTCCTCTTGAATCTCCAACACATACTTTGAACATTATTTGCATTTCCACAAAATGAACAAATCAATAAAGATTCTTTGTTTTGTTAAATTGTCTTTTGTTTATCACAACCTTCAGCGTTCACTCTTCCAGCAAGAGAGTTGTTTGTGTTTACATTTTGCTTTTAAACCCCAAACCATTTGTGTTTCCAAAGGACTTATGACCAAACAACATTCTTTGAAATTTTGTCGAGAACTTAGGATAACCTTTGCGAGGGTCATTCTTAAGAGTATTGATCTCTTTTTCCTTTAGTAACACGGTTACCGGTGAACTCGTCATTGAGACAATATATCTAAAGATTTTTCACTGGAGAGATGATTCAAGTTTCTTCAACGAAGCCTTTAGTTGAAGATTTTCTTGGTGAATTTCTATATTTTTATTCAAGAATTCACAAATCTATGTGTCGGACTCAAGCTCTGAATCATAAATTTAGTAGATGGAAGTTTCTGTTGCAAGAGCTGAAGGTTTATTTCACATATCAGACGCATCCAAGAAGTTGACACTTAGTAACGATTTTTCTTGTATTGAGTCATATGAAGTATTAATTGGAAAGAGATGTTTATCACACCCTTTACTTCTTCTTACATAATCCTTGATATTTTTTGTTATCAATGATTTATCAAAATCAACATGATTGGAACAACATTCATCATCCCAAGACAAGTTAGAAGATTCACTTGTGTTGGTCACAAAGACATTGAATTTGGAAATGTTATTTGTGTTTTGAATAAGATCAAGAATCTTTAACTTTCAAATTAGAGTATTTCTGGAAAGATCATCAAGGTTATTTCCCTCAACAATGGCATGCTTCTTAGAATCGTATCGAGATGGTAGCGGTTTGAGAATTTTCATCACAATGTCCTTTTCAGGAATAATATTACCCAATGCAAAAGATGCATTAACAATTTCAGACACTTTGTGATTAAACTCATCAAATGAATCTTCATACATATACGAAGGTTTTCCCAATCGAATTTAGGTTTTGAGCCTAGCTTCCTTTTCTTTGGTATTCCCTTCAAATACGGTTTCTAAGATATCCCAAGCATCTTTAGACCGAGTGCACGTAGTCACATGGTGCTGAAGATCTGGGGTAATGGCATGTATGATGGCATTCAAACCATCGGAATTTTGCTTTGCAACAAGTATCTCAGCAGCGTCATATGCACCAATATCTTTCGGTACGATTGCATCTCATACTGCCACAACGGGAGCATCATAGCCATTAACTACATAAACCCATGACTGAAAATCACGCGCTTGAAGAAAGGCACGCATAGCAAATTTCCACCATAAGTAATTTGAGCCATCGAAGACTGGTGGTACGTTTATAGAGATAGCACTTCTGTCCATAGAGTCAGATCGCTACAAACACAGACTTATAAGGTCTTAAACGTGTTTTCCTGCTCTGATACCAATTGAAAAAGTGGGGGTACAACAACCACACTCAATAATTCGCTTAGAAATCTGTATGGACTAACTCCAATATACTTTTAAGAGAATCAACTAGACAGTCAGACTCAATCTTAATAAAAAGTATATTAAAGAGTTATATCTCAATTTCTTAATTCAATCCTTACTCAAGCAAATAGAAATCTGCAAGTCTAATTGAATACAAGAGAAATTAACTTGAACGATACCAAAGACCAATGTTCAAGTATCAATCAATTTCAATCAACAACCAAAGGTCGGATTTCCCAATTGATTGATTCAACGCACAATTATCTATGATATTTCAATTATATAATAAAATATAATGCGGAAAAGAAATAACAGACACGGAAGTTTTGTTAACGAGAAGCTGCAAATGAAGAAAAACCGGTACCTAGTACAGATTGAACACACACTGTATTAAGCCGCTACAAACACTAGCCTACTACAAACTAACTTTGGTCTGGACTGTAGTTTAACCCCAATCAATATCACACTGATCCAAGTACAATTGCGCTTATTACATCTCTGATCCCAGCAGGATACTACGCACTTGATTCCATTAGATGATCTTACCTACAACTAAGAGTTGCTACGACCCAAAGTCGAAGACTTTAATAAACAAATCTGTCGAAAAGTTTACAAGAATAGATAAATCTGTCTCCCACAGAAATACCTACAAGTTTTGTTCCGTCTTTTAATAAATCAAGGTGAACATGAACCAATCGATAACTTAGGACTTATATTCGAAGAAACTGACCTAAAATTATCAATCATCTCACAATAATCTAAATTGTATGATGGCGAAACTAGATATTGTGGAATCACAAACGATGAGACGAAGATGTTTGTGATTACTTTTATCTTGTCTATTGGAGAAATTAATCTCGAGTCAATTATTTAATTGTACTCAATACGATAGAATCAGGCGAGATCAAATCACACAACTACAAAGATAATAGTTGGGTCAGGCTTCACAATCCTAATGAAGTCTTTAAGTCGTTAACCTACAGGGTCTCGGTAGAAACCTAAGGTTAAAGGAGAATCGACTCTAGCTTATACAACTAGTATCACACAGGAGGTGTGGGGATTTGGTTTCCAGTTGCTAGAGTTCTCCTTTATATAGTTTTTAAATCAGGGTTTGCATTCAATGTTACCTTGGTAACAAAGCATTCAATATTCACCGTCAGATGAAAACCTTATTATACTTAAGCTAATATCTTTCAACTATTAGATCGAACTTAGCTTGTTACACAAAAATGAAAAGTGAATTCATTTAGATATGAGTAACCATATCTAACCGTGTGCACCTTTGTTGACTCAACAATAGTTAACCGAAGTTAGCCATATGAAGACTTTCAGATCAACCTTATTCATCTTAACCATAACTAGTTCAAATGAATCAAATGAAACTAGTTCGAGAGTTGTTCAATTGTTTATATTCTCATAGAAGTATACAAGACACAATTGAAGAAAAATCGATTTTGATTCACTCGAATCGAGTCATGAACATTATAGCCACGGTTTGCAAAATATTGCATTTCTTATTATATAAATGTATTAGTTCATGAACAAACCGATTTTAGAACATAACCCACTCAAGTATGCAAACGGGTATGCATACCTAAATGGCCGGACTAAGTTTGGGTTCACTAGTACGGGAACTTGTACGCATACTACAAACTCAGTTAAAGTCCCGGAACTTGAACCTCATGCTAGTACGCGTACCGGTATGCGTACTTAGTTCCCGGACCTTGAGTAAACCAAACCGTACACATACGGGTATGCATACCATGGTTCCCGGACTTGGATTACACAATACAAGTACGCATACTGTACTTAAATCCAATTATTCTAAACTCTCATTTCAACCATTAAAATATTCTCGGAAGACGACTGTAGCTGTCTCACAAAAACTACTAGCTTCAAAGCAATTTTCAAGTGATCGAATGATCCAATGATCCATACGAAACATTCAGAGTCTACATCAAATGACTGTCTCACACAATCATGTAAGATGTTAGCAGGCGATTTTCATATGATCATCTTTTGACTTTCGTCAAGAATATAAGATGAACTTGGTTAAAGCAAAAGCTTACCAACACATATTTCGAGAAATATGTAAGCGAGTTAAACTAAGTTCGAAATATCAAATGTGTATAATTGAAGTCTATATAGCTATACGACTTTTGTCTCAAATAGGAGATAGAGTAGATAGAATTTTGAGTGATAGATGAGTTCAAATCTCCACATACATTTTTTTGATGAAGTTCCACAAGCTCTCCTTAGTAGTTCTTCATCTTCATTCGATGAACGCCGTGAAGTCTAATGATCAACTACGCTTTCTATGCTAATCCGAGACTTAGCTATAAGTAGACTAGAAATCAAGACTTATAGTTTTGGAAACTAAACTTGAAAACAAGATTGGGATAGCGACCGAGCAGTGCTCTAGCAATCTCCCCCTTTTCAGACTCAATCTTAATAAAAATTATATTAAAAAGTTATATCTCAATTACTCAATTCAATCCTTAATCAAGCAAATAGAAATCTGCGAGTCTAATTGAATACATGAGAAATTAACTTGAATGGTACCAAAGACCAATGTTCAAGTATCAATCAATTTCCATAAACAACCAAAGGTCGGATTTCCCAATTGATTGATTCAATGCACAACCTATGATATTTCACTTATATAAGATAACATAATGCAAAAACGAAGTTTTGTTAACGAGGAAACCGCAAATGCAGAAAAACCCCGGGACCTAGTCCAGATTGAACACACATTGTATTAAGCCGCTACAGACACTAGCCTACTACAAGATAACTTTGGTCTGGACTATAGTTGAACCCCAATCAATCTCGCACTGATCAAGGGTACAGTTGCGCTCCTTACGTTTCTAATCCCAGCAGGATACTACGCGCTTGATTCCCTTAGATGATCTCACCCACAACTAAGAGTTGCTACAACACAAAGTCGAAGACTTTAATAAACAAATCTGTCTCACACAGAAAAGTCTACAAGAATAGATAAACACTAGTCCAAAATGCAAATTTTAGGACAGACCATATCTGTCGTAAACTAGGTTATACGACAATTTCTGTCCGTCCTAAAGTCTGTCCTATTTTTGGTGTACTATTTTTTAAAGGACGGATTATACTTGTCAAACAAGAACGACTAATTTCGTTTGTTCGAAAATAACGACTAACTATGTCCGTCTAAATTCCGGTTTAATAATTCAGCATCCTAATTCAGCTGAGTCGATATGAATCGTTTTTCCTTTTTATTTTTAGTAACATTTTTCGTATAATACTTGAGACAATCCATCATACAGAATTTGGTCAACAAATGAACCCATTGTATTAAAATCATCTAAAATTTAATTTACAACTTGACAATAACCATCCTTGGTTTCGATAAAGAGAAGCTACATATTTCATTCACATTTTAAACAACGATGAAGGAAAAAAAAAAACAGTATGATTTAACTTCGACGTGCACTAATTACGGGCCATTCCATCGTATCTTCGTGAAAAAACATCTCCAAGTGATATGTCACCAACACATAGCTTCATAATGCTATCAGTGATTTCAGCATGAGAACCAGAAAAGCCTTGATTCGGCTCTGATCTAAGGATATGACAACTGATACTTATGGACCCGGAGTTATGAGCATGATTCACTACAAAGCAATATCTCCATCCAATCCATTATAAAGGCCATTCCAAAGAACCTTCCCTCCTCCACGAACTGCCTGAAATGGAAACAATGTAGATAACTATATTGGTGGGCAGCGAGATATCCACTTTGATGAATGAACCGTGCATGTGAAGGCATAAAATTTAAGAAATTAAATATGCAAATTAGAATGCACATTGCAAATGCTTATAGTGTGAAAGAGATACAAAGTACAAAAGGGTTTTGGGTGCATTGGATAGAATTTCGTAAAACTACTTCCTCTTCAAATGTCAATGCTGACCACCTACTTCTTGCTAGTTAGACAAAATTAATTTTTTGTTTGTTGGAATAAAAAAACACCACGGGTAAATCACATCCATACGCAGCTATACGGATACCACGGAAAGGTTGTTCAGTCGAGTCTCGGGTTTATTGACAAGGAGGATCCAATTGAAATCATGGGATATAAAGAATTTAATGTCTTAAGGTGAGTTCAAGTAAAGGAAAAAAAAATCAAAATAAACAAACCTTGGGTAAAACGAAATGACTACGGGATTTGATTTGGATAGGGAGACAAGACATACCGGTGCCTCGACACCTCTGTTTGCAAAGAATAGCTTCACGATTCTGTCGTCAAATGATAAGTTCCACAAAGCACCAGTGACTTCCTGCACTGTTAAAGCGGTAAACAAGTTCTAGATTATACTCTAAAGTGGAGAAAGTTTGAAGCTACACGCAAGTTTTTAAGTTAGAAAAACTATAGTACTCGGAAGAGGAATCAAGCCCAACGCAAATATCACCTCAATTCATTAAGAACTTATCAGATGATTACAAACCTTTTGGAATATGAAAACCTAATGCAATTGAAGTACAAATGAAAGATATTATACAACAAAGTATACTAAGTAACTGAGTCAAACTATAGACAAAATAAACAAAAGATTTGATGTATTTATCAACACCAGGTGATGAGGCGCATTACAAGACCATATTTGACCATGGCATTATACATTCTCATAATTTTTGTAGAAGTACTACATGGCAGAAGTTTAATAAAATTACCTGACACCTTCATGAGTAGAACATGTAAGATACAGTGCTACACTAATGCTTCAAGAACACCTTCCTCTTTCCCAACATCAGCGTTGTTACTGTTGCTATCTCCATGGGCAGCCAGATTAGGTAACGCAAGAGCAGTGTAAACAACAAAATCCACAGTTAATGACACATTGCTCACCTACAACTCGAAATCACAGAGCTTTTCTTTCTTATCCGGAAACTTTGTATCCCTTCAACCCCAGGAAGCTACCTTGAGCTAGAAAAAATCTGCAATAACTGCATAAGAGAAACAATACAATGATCAGTAGTTAGCAATGAGAAACACTTCTACCAAGAAGATCTAATTAAAATTAATCTCGGAAATACTGAGGAACAAACATCTATTGTGTATAACTCCAAATAAACCTACCCCTTTTATCAAAAAGTACCGGATGGCTCTAAATCCAAAGAAATATTTCATTGTTGAAGAAATATCGACTTAGAGATTAATGAATAAACAAAAAAAAAAATTTATACTAAAATCACAAGATTTTAAAGCGATTTCGCGTTTTTACCTCTTTTCCACCACAGGTTTCTTCCCCTTTTCGATGATTCTTCTTCTCCACTATCGTCTTTGCCATCAATCCACCACCACTTTCACCATTCCAAGCTAAATATATATATGTATCTTAAATCAAGGTGGTTAGGTAGAAGATGAAGATGTATAGAGCGATCTTCAGAGTTGAAAAAATAAAAAAATTCTCCAATCTCTCTGTGAGGTGGATTAGAAATTTGAGTCAATTCCAATTTCTTCAAAACTCGGGGATTTTGAAGATTTATGAACGGATCTATGTATGAAATTGATAGAGTTTTACACATGATTCTAAGAAAGAAAAAAATTAGAAGAATCGCATGGGAGAAGTTAAGAAGACAGTTCATTGTTGATAAACACGAAGGAGAATATGGGAGATTTTATTTTCTCCGTGTGTTCAGTTTAGGTAGTTTTTAGATATGGTTGAGACCGTACGATTAATATGATCTAAGGGTTCTTCTTCATAGCCGATAGGGGTGGAACTTTGAAGCAGTTTGGGGAAATCATAACCGAAAAAAACTACAGATTTGTACCGTAAATTAGCAGATAAAAATGTTTCGACACACCCCAACTGTTAAAATGTGTAACTACGAATGGGGTATGTCATTTTCCCCACTTCCCAAGTGTCATAAAAACCATGTTTTGGACTAGTGAAATCTGACTCCCACAGCAATACCTACAAGTTTTGTTCTATCTTTTGATAAATCTAGGTGAACATGAACCAATCGGTAATCCGGACTTATATTCGCGAAGAACATCATATAATTATCAATCACCTCACAATAATTTAAATCGTATGATGGCGAAACTAGATATTATGGAATCACAAACGATGAGACGAAGATATTTGTGATTACTTTTATTTTGCCTATCGGAGAAATTAATCTCGAGTCAATTATTTCAATTGTACTCAATACGATAGAATCAGGCAAGAACAGGTCACACAACTACAAAGAAAATAGTTGGGTCTGGCTTCACAATCCCAATGAAGTCTCCAAGACGTTAACCTACAGGGTCTCTTTAGAAACCTAAGGTTAAAGGAGAATCGACTCTAGCTTATACAACTAGTATCACACATGAGGTGTGGGGATTACCTTTCCCAGTTGCTAGATTCTCCTTTATATAGTCTCCAAATCAGGGTTTGCAATCTAAGTTACCTTGGTAATAAAGCATTCAATATTCACCGTTAGATGAAAACCTGATTAAATTCAAGCTAATATCTTTCAACCGTTAGATCGAACTTAGCTTGGTATACACAAATGAACTATACGTCATTTAGGTTTGTGTAACCGTACCTAAACATGTACAAGTCGTTGGTTCAACAGTAGTTAACCAAATGGTTAGCCATATGAGCACTTTCATTTCAACCTTATTCATCTTCACCATAACTAGTTCAAATGACTCAAATGAACTAGTTCAAGAGTTGTTCAATTGCTTAGATCTCATAGAAGTATACAAGACATAATCGAAGCAAAATTGGTTTTGATTCACTCGAATCGATTCATGAACTTTATATCCACGGTTTGCAAATATGCATTCCTTAGTTTATATAAATTTAAGTTCACGAATAAACCAATTTTAGAAAGTAACACACTTAAGTATGCGTACAGGTGTGCGTACTTAAGTAACCGGTTTTGAGTTTGATTTGGGTTTCAAACTCATTGAAATTCACGGGCGTGAACTTTCCGCCGATGATGCGCGATAGATACGCGTACTTAGGTAACCAGATTGAGTTGGTTTTGAAATCAAACTCAAAGAGAAATTCAGCCGTGAACTTACGCGATATGCGTACATGTACACATACTTACCCGGTCTCCATCAACCATTTTGTATATACACAAGTATGCATACATTTGGTTCTCGGTTTTGGACTTACACACTAATGTGCGAACACACTATATATGCTTATATCCAAAGATGGTTACGTATTCTAAACTCTTTATTTCAATCATTGAAACATTCTTAGAGGATGTTAAATAGAGGTTATTCACACACTATTTTTCATCAAAGCAATTTTCAAGATATTGAAATAATCAACATGACTTTCATCACGAGTAAAGATGAACTTGGCCAAAGCGAAAGCTTACCAACACATATTTCGAGAGCGAGATAAACTCGACTTGAAATAGCAAATGTGTATAATCGAAGTCTATATAATAATACAACTTTTGTCTCAAGATAGGAGATAGAGTAGATAGATTTTTTGAGTGATAGATAAGTTCAAGTCTCCACATACATTTTAGTCGATGAAGTTCCACCAGTTCCTTGAGTAGTTCTTCGTCTTTGTATGATGAACGCCATGGAGTCTAGAGCTCAACTAAACTTTCTATCCTAGTCCAAGACTTAGCTATAAGTAGACTAGAAATCAAGACGTATAGTTTTGGCAACTAAACTGGACAACAAGATTGAGATAGCAACGCTTGCGAGTTCGATCGAGCAGTGCTCTAACGATCTTCCCTTTGTCAATTTTAGTGACAAAACTATCAATACATATGGATTACAAAAAAATAAACTTTGCAGCTTCTCTTTCACATGCTTGATCTCCTTGGTTCTTCAACATTACTCGAAATCTTCGTCACTTCCAAGTACTCCAATGATTCCAAAGGTTGTAAGTTTAGCATCATCATTGTTGAAAATCCGTAGCCATAAAAATGAGAAAACAAAAGCTCTCAATCATTGTTACACAGTGTCATAGTATTATTACACAACATCAAAGTTCAATTGTATCACAACTTTGGCAACAATACTACGGTGATATGTATCACTCCCTCTTAGTCAATACTCTATCTCACATGAAAACCACTCCCCCTTACATAATGATCCGTAAACCATATGTATTAATTTTTAGTGTGAACTACACATTAATTCTCCCCCTTTTTGTCAATAAAAATTGGCAAAGGTACGAAAACTAGTGGGATCCTAATGAAATTTCCATAGAGATACTTCATGACCAAAAGAGAACATATCAACTTTGTTTCGATGATTTCACATAGTCGAAACTAGCACTAGTGAAAAATGGGGTTTTGTCAACCCACATCCAAGACCGTCACTAGCGGTCAATCGACCATGGACCGGTCAAGACCGTCCTAGATTCAAAAAATATCCAGAGCACAGATTGAGCGCCTACACTGGTCGTAGAATTATTATTATTTTATTCCTAATTCAACGACCCAATCTTTGACCGGTGAACCGAGTTTTTTATGTGGTTCAATTCTCTATGTGGCCATTCTTCTCATCCTTCTTATCCCTTCATCCCTTTATTATTCCTCTTTTTTTCTCGATGCAACCATTTTTTCCCAATGAACCATCTCCATCTCAACACTTTCTCTTGTTTTTTCTTGAAGGCTATTATTGGGGCGTCAAATTCCATTAGAGGGGCGTCACCTAATAGGACAAAAACGGGTCATCCGTAAGTAATTTCAAAAATCCCTTATCTCAAATAGTTGTGTAATGACTAAATAACCCTTGTTTGGCTTTAGTTTAATTAATTAAACCTAGCTACGTCCTAAATTACGCCTGGAAAATCAACTAAACCTAGGCGTAAAATTGGAATTATGCCTGGAAAACAACTAACTAAACCTAGGCGTAAAATTGGAATTACGCCTGGAAAGCAACTAACTAAACCTAGGCGTAAAATTTGAATTACGCCTGGAAATCAACTAAACCTAGGCGTAAAATGGAATTACTACTGAAATCAACTAAACCTAGCGTAAATTGGAATTACACCTAGAAATCAACTAAACCTAGACGTAAAACGACATGCAAATCAAAGTTTACGCTTGAATTGAACTAAACCTAGGCGTAAGTTCTTCAAAAAACTAAATTACGATTGAAAAATCTAATCACCGTACCCGGGGGTAACACTAGAGAAAGTAAATAAAATCCTAATTTTACTTGATTTCATTCGATTTAAGCACAAAAGCAGGTACAAAAAAGATGGGTTTGTTTGATTATTACTTTACATACACCATGGATTGTTGTTGAGGAGTTTGAAAACATGATTCTTCAATTGATTGAATCGGTGGAATGAGTTGAGGATGAAGTTGAGGTTGATTGAGTTGTTGATTATCATCACTAGGGTCAGTTTGCTTCTTCCTCATCTATTTTTAGTAGTTTTAATTGAAGGGTAATTTTGATAAATTGCTATGGAATCAAAATATCCCTTAACCAGATTTTTGGTCACCAAATATCCAAGTGAAGCCCCTCTAATGGAGTGTGACGCCCCAATAATAGCCTTCTTTTTCTTTCTCTCTGCAAGTTTAATCTCTCAATCGACATCTGCAAGAAAAAAAGAAAAACTTTTTTGTTTTCATTTTCTTCTTTTACAATGGATCCAAATCTGGAAAGTGAAATCAATTATTGGATGCAAAGCTATGTTGGGATTTAACACAGTCAATCAAATAATCGATTTCAATGGTAGTCTATGCTCTGAATGATAGAATCATTCTTTCCCTTAATTGAGGTAATTATCGACTCAATCTTCTTCATCATCTCCAATTACAGAATTTCGATTTTTAATATTAGGGTTAGGGTAAGATTTCAAGCTCTTGGTTTCATTGTTATAGTTCCGATTGAAGTGTTATTTTTCTTGATTAGGGTTGTAGTTTACTTCAACCGGTTCGTATTTTGAATCCTGATTATGATGGTCTGGTGGTGGTGATGAAGAAGAAGATGCTCAGTTTGCTAAGAAGATTTGTCTCACACGGCTTGTCTGTTTTGTGAGTTGAGGTAATTGTTTGATTGCAATTGGGTCATTCTTAGTGCTATGAGAGAATATGAATCGATAGATTTTGATTGATTACTTTTTGGTTGATTCATGCTTAAATGTGAATTAGTAGAATCTGATTTTGAAGTGTTATGTGAAATGGGTATCACCGGTGTGTTGAGTTCAAAATTTAATTTTATTATTCTTATTGAAATTTTCGGTTTGTTTGTATCTTCTAGATTGAATTCTAACGGATTATATACTATTTTCAGGCCTTTAGGCCTTGGATGATTGCTGATGGATTTAATGTTGGTGGTGTTTATGATGCTGATGATGCTGTTAGTGTTTGGAGGTGCAATTGGTGGTGTTGCTGCTACCTGAAGGTGGTGGTGGCTCTTAATAATTACATAAACAGTGACGTATGAATTGGTACTGTCTACAAGTACACCGATTTGCTGTTAATTATTATAGATGATTGGATTAGATTTTGATTTTGATGTATTTGCTTTAGGGTCTGGAATTGATCCCAGAAAGGGTTCTTTCTTCATTTTAGGGACTTTGTTTCGTAAGTTCTTAATCTGTTTTAGTTTCTTTAAGCTAGGGTCTGGATTAAATTTAATCTTCTATTGTGTATGTTTTATGCTAACAGATCTGCTCATCTTTTTGCAGGCAATAACTAGTTCTCTGCAGCCGCTTGACGATGATTTGTCTTATCATTTCACTGTAATGCATACTTAGTGGAGTTGCTTCTTTGTTACGCTTATATTTTTCAAAGTTGATGTTAAGCATTTTTATACTATGTATTTGAGAAGAATATTCTGTGATCTTTTGTATGTGAAGGTGTGTTCGTTTAGACTTTAGTCCTATTCTTTTCCTTTCTATTTGCGCTACCAGATAAAATCTAAAGTATTTTTCTTTTCTTGCAGAGTGCCAACAGTGTCCAACGATCACTCCTCCCTCACGCGCTCTTGTAAGTAACCTCGTATTGCAACCAGAGGAAAATATCCATTAACAACATAAATCCATGATTGAAAATCACGCGCTTGAAGAAAGGCACGCATAACAATTTTCCACCATAAGTAATTCGATCCATCGAAGACTGGCGGTACGTTTATAGAGATAGCCCATAAAGTCGGATTGCTACAAATACAGACTTGTGAGGTCTTAAACGTGTTTGCCTGCTCTGATACCAATTGAAAAAACGGGGGTCTAACAACCACACCCAATATTTCGCTTAACAATCCGTATGGACAAAATCCAATATACTTTCAAGAGAATCAACTAGACAGTCAGACTCAATCTTAAGAAAAGTATATCAATGAGTTATATCTCTATTTCTCAATTCAATCCGCAATCAAACGAATAGGAATTTGCGAGCCCGATTGAATATAAGAAATAACTTGGATGTTGTCAAAAACCAATATCCAAGTGTCAATCAGTTTAATCAACAACCAAAGGTTGGATTCACAATTGATTGAACTTGACTCAAATATGTTGCCTCATTAAAACCTTGACAAGGAAAACCCAGCGGGATAAAACCTTGACGAAGGGAAAAGAGTACAACGTGATAGATGCAAGTAAAGGTGATCCGTTGCAGATGATCACTTTGCTCCGTTGAAGTTGACTAGTTGCTTCATAACTCTTAAGGCAAAAAATCCTCGTGGGAAAGACAATAGCCTTAGCTTGGAAATTATATTCCCGGTGTTTGTTGTTGTCTCATTAAAAACCTTGCCGAGTAACAAAACCCTGTGGGAAAAAGCAACCTCGGTGACGGAAAATAGTTCAACACACCATTAGATGCTCCCCCTGATGTCGTATAATTTTCATTAGTCTAATGCATTCAAAAGGAGTTTATCACACTTTACTTTGGTGACTTGAATGTTTATAAGAACATGTTGTTGATTCTGGAAGTTACGTTGCTTAAGAGAATATCGCGTTTCATTTCTTTGATTCAGATATTTTCAGTAATATCAACGCGATCTCTATGTCTTCAACGTTCAACATACTTGATGTCTTTAATGTTGTCTCGCTAAAAAACCTTGCCGAGTAACAAAACCCTTTGGGAAAAACTATTCTATATCGAAGGGAAAAAGAGTACAACACAACTTCAATTTCGAAGTAAAATATATGTCGACATCATATCCTTGGATCCTCCCCCTGATGTCGGCATCTCCCCCTGATTACTTTCAGAGTTGTTCTAGACAATTTCTTTAGTCATGTACTTTTCGAAACTGAATATCGGTAATGACTTAGAAAATAGTCTACCATATCTCCTGCTGATTACTTTTGTTGGAGAAGAGATTATTGTTCCTTCATAATCAACAACCTTTGGATTGCAGTTCCTTTAGAATTCATTTTTATGTCTTTGCTGGGATAAAACAAACTCATGTCAATGGTTACTTTTAAGTATATGATTACATTCATTGTACCATTCCAATGACGTTGCGTTGGCGCTGAGCTATATCTAGCTAACAAGTTCCATGAGGATGTAAAATTTAATTGAGTATATTACTATACAAAGTACAACAATGCGTATATTGTACTTAGATATGGGAATTTCATCCCCAACACATCTTCGTCATCTTCCTTTAGACGAAATGGTCACTTACTTACATTTGAACCTCGACTAATCATGGGAGTTCTATCAGGATGCATGTATTTATTAAATTGCCTGACAGCTTTAGACATAGGCAAACTGGTGGAATGATATACCACAAGCTCAGTATTCGGTTGAGCTTTCCCCGGATTTTTAATCTCAAATTCGGATTTCAAATAGCTTTTAAGGTCTCTTATTACATCAAGAGTACCCATAATGTTTGTACCATCGACATAGGTAGCTATAATTCCAAATCAGGAACTTTCTTGTGAACACGCAAGTAAAAGTAACTTACTTGTCTATCCCCTCCAAATAAAATAGCCACTTAGACGGGTATACCACATCCGCCTGATTGCTTTTATCTATAAGTGAGCGTTCTATCTAACTGTAAATGCACTATGTGGTTTAGAGTCACTTGATTTGGCTATCAAGTACTTTTGTAAATATCTTCGATCTCTTGATTCTTTCAGAGATACGTAACAACCACGTACATATGCTGCATTTAAAGTCCTTTTGAAATTACCAAGCTAACTGAGTAGCCGAACACTATGAAGTTCATTACAAAACAATTCCGGGGCTTTGTGAGAAACCTTGCTCCACAAGGAGAGTCTTTATACTTTAAGACTTCTTTCTTCTCATTATGCTTTATGACAAATTAATCATGTATGTCCAATAGGCTTTCCACTTGGTTGGTTAGCACTACCACACCAAATACCATATATATTTTTCAAAGAACCAAGTTCTACCTGGATTGTATAGGCAAAATATGCTATTCGTGGACATTAAGCAACAAGAAGCACGGTTCGATCTCATCTTGCTCTATTTCCTTAAGCAAGTGTATATGAAATTAATCATCAATATGCTCGCATGATCTTTCCATTGACTCGTGCGCATTCTCATAATCCACTTGGGATGTCATTATTCTCTGAATCATTAAACTTCTGAGCGTCCTCCGATTTTATTCATGGACATATTCAGAGACAATCTTATGAGATGATTTCTGATGATATGAGTAAGTTGTGCCTTCCTCACCTACTTCCTTTCTGTGTGAGGATTGATCGAACCAAGTGGTCTCTCCAACTTCCTTTATGGAGCCACGGCCTCAACCACACTTCCACTAAGTGTAGTTGCAACACCTTAGTCTATGGTGTATATCCCTTATTGAGGATTTGTAACCTTGCAGGTAGGTTTGCAGATGGTATGTGTGATCTCATCACTTTAGCGACATCAATGTACATTCTGAAAATCGATTATTCTTTCACTTCACTTCAGATTTACATTTGTGGAGTACAAGAATCAATATGAAACACAGTGGGAACACACCACGACAATTCCTGTCGTTCCCTTAGAAAATACTTTTTCTTATCTACCCCTAATGACGGGAAGACTGTCTCATTAAAGTGATAACCCGCAAATCTAGCAGTAAGAGATCTCCTGCCAAAGGTTCTAAAATGCGGATAATTATTGGAAATTCTTGTCCAACATAATCACTTAATCATTTCGATGACCTATCATAGTACGATGCGGAGTTGTAAGGGCACATATATAGTGCAACCAAAAATGCGTAAGAACACAAAATGTCATGCTTATATCCAGTTACTCACTGGTACGCAAAGAATGGTTGACCAATTATGGGTCTTAAATGAATAAGTAAAGATGCGTGTAATATAGCATATTCCCCAAGCAGTTAAAGGTAGGTTTGCACGCATTACCATTCCTTAGGAACCATATGTAACCTTTGATGTTAGCCATTGCGAGACCATAGGGTATAGGATGCTCTACATTGATCCTATTAAGGCTGGGTTTGGTAATGTTTTTATTTTTTCAAAAGCAGTTTCAAAACCTATATATGTTAATAATGTTTGAAATTGGTGTTTGGTAAAAAAAAAAAAGGTTTTACCTATTTCCCATCCCATCTTTCCATAAATCCCATCCAAACGGCATAGATCATGTTTTGTTTAACTCCTTAGAGGTGGGTGAACGAAACTCTTCATTTTATATTTTACGAGTAGCTTTCATCTTCATCCCCCACCGTTTTCTTTTTTGCCTCCCTCTCTCTCGAGATCTCTTGAATATGATCCTCTGGTAACCATCGCGACACCTTAATTATATAATGCCATCGCCACTACTGTTACATGTTGTGTCCATAGACATGATGATACAATGATCTTACAACAATTTTGCACCAAAACTAGAAGGAGGAGAGATGTAATCAAACCGCATAAACAACAATGAATCATACCTTTTATTATTGAACTTGTGTATTGATCCAATGGAGATAGCAGAAACGAATGGAAATTGAGATGAACATACCCATAATTTTCATAGATATTTGATGTTTCATATAAGTTTACATTGTAGTATTCTATAACCCTAAAAGTTAATAATGGTATTTCATGGACTGTTTTTCCTTAATTGTCCACACTGTCATATTTTTCATGGAAATAATAATAGGTTTGGCGATTCAATTTCCAAACCTGATTAAAATCGTGATTTAACAATAAGTTTCTAACCTAATCAGTGTGATGGCCGTGGTGGTGAGAGTTCTGTTAATCATGATAATATTATAGTGGGTTTTGATTACCCCCTTTAAAAAGAGTCTTAAAAAATTTCTTTTATGTGGTTGGGATGGGAAATAGGAAAAGTGGGGATTGGAAATAGGGAAAACCAAAAAAAATCAAAGTACTTTTTACCCAAAGCACTTCCCAAATTCCTCAATTTTTAAAAGCTGGGAGGAGGAGCTTTTAAAAGCTACAAAAGCATAAGTTTTGGGCCCACCAAATTTAATGTTTTTGATTTATCCTTTTTGTCCCTATTTTATTTTGTAAATGACAAAAATTATCCTTAATATATATACAATCAATTTTTATTTCTTATATTTTATTCTTTAAATATTATTATATTTTATTTTCAAACTATTCTACCATTTCATTTAGTTTGTCAAAAATAAAAATAAAAACAAATATTAAATAATAAAATATTTGTTTAATAACACCATTGATAATAATATTAAATAATTACTTAATTTTAGTTTGATTTTTTGTTTGAAAATTATATATATATATATATATATATATTTATTAAAAATTATTAAGAGTTGGGTCCCACGAAATATTTACTAATAAAAATAAATATTAAAAAATAAACCCTAAAAAATTTAATAAATATTAAAATACCTAAATAAAAAAAATTAAACAAAGCTTTTAGTTGGCAGCCTAGCAACAAGCTGGGCTCCAACACCTTTCTGAACAGCAATGCCTAATCTATGAAAAATAAAACTACCATAACTACTACCAGCGTCATTACTAACTAAGCAGTTCTTCAGACGCTTGAAAAAACATAAAGTATCCTCACCCAATTCTCCTAGAGTAGAAAAAGCTAAGACACCCAGACCATAACCATGGGAAACACACTTGTCCAAGTATTTAGTGTGTTTACGTGAGACCGCGCTAGATATAGCTTTTCCGGGGACGAAAGAGCGGATTCCATCACCAGTGAAGGGCGAGACTCCTGTGACGTCCATACAAACATCCTTGCCATTTTCCCAGTTGAGCACAAGAATGTCGGCAGGTTTCAAATCTTTGTCGTCCTTCGTCAGAAAACCCAGAGAAACTTCCTTACGCACCGGAAGGCAAGGATGGTTTATTAAAAAGTGCTTAAGTAAATTTAATATTATATACTAAAATTGAAACAAAATTACTTTTAGATATATGTCTGTTTTTGTCATTTGCTACAACAACAATGGTTGAATATGATATTTTACCAAACACACTTTGATTGCTTTTGTTAATCAGCTTTAACTTTAATTAATATTTTACCAAACGTCTAGCTGTTTTTTTCTCACAGCACAGCACAACAACGCACAACAGAAAAGTGCTTTTGCAAAAGCCGCAGTAATACCAAACTAGGCCTAAACATGCAATAACCATCGAGTCCTTTTGATGTATACTCTCTAGCATTTACAAGGGGTGGTGAGTCCTTACATGTATAATGTGTGCTAGTAGTTTTCCAAACGTAACATTACTTGGGAACTATAACTAGTCCAAAATGTCAAAAAATCCACGAGAGCCATAAGTCACTTTAATGGTCCGCAGTCTGCATGGATTTTTTTTTCTTTCTAAATATCACCTTGTTTTCTTTGTAATATGGATTGTTTACCATTTGCATCTTAGGATGGTCTCGGTCCTATTTTATTGAAGGCTTTGTGAAATGAGTGATATGCTCTCTTACTTAAGCATAACGGGAAGGGGGGTCGTGCATCTAGTTCTTTAGAGAACACTTATTGAGAGATATGTTGTTACTTCGCATTTAGTCAATCTTTTTCCCGTTGCCTCGTCCACTCAAACACAGTGATGTACGTATGAGTCATTTCAAAATGAAAACATCATGTCACAACAAAAGTGCCTTTATAGTTATGTCAAGTCTGTATGAGTCAATTCCCAATATTTCATCGTCGAAGTCAATATGGATTCAATAATCCAAATGCTATAGTGATTTACATTTCACTAGAATGACTCATTAATTTCTCTAAAATATATTTCCTTCCAAATATATTAGACACTATAAAAGATGCAATCAATTACATTCTCATCATTGTGAGTTTCCATATGATATCCACTTGCATGTGTCTCTTTGAAATTTAACAAGGTGATTAGCTCTCGGTACATATAAAGCTTTTGTGACTTTTAATCTTTGTTCCATCTTGGAAACAAAATTTGAGCATTGCTTCGCTCGATGATCCAATCATCGTAGTCACATTATAAGGAAATAGTTCAACAACTAAATTAAATTCCTTAAGAGTTGCGTGTAATAACTGGTGTGACCTTATTACGTAACAAAATAAAATCTATCTCATTTAATTTAGAGTGTTATCGTTCATGAAGATGATATAATTTTCATCATAATGTACGAATGATCCTTATAACTCAAGTACTTTTGAGTATATCTCAAGTGCTTTAGAGCATTTCAGTCTCATGGAAATGATATACTTTTCATTCCATAAGTAAAGACAATGAAATCAGTTCTCGCAAACTACCATACGATCAATAGTCTAGGATCAAATCATACAAAATTCAGTTGAATAAAGATAATTAATAAACCTATTAAAAAGTAAGTGTATTAACTGGACAAGTTTCTTATTTCCACTGAAGTCGACAAGCGGGGGTATGCCCTTCTTTTAATATATAGTGGATTTATTGTCCTTTAAACTCTCTATATTATACCAAGTTTCCAACTCCCGTTTGAATGAGTCAGAATTACATCTCTGTCTCATGCACGGTAGATACATTTACTTTGTATCGTTATTACTTGAACCAGAATTACATCTCTGGTCCTAGTTTAGAAAAAGGCTTATATCTTCTACCATAATTTATGCGTATTCTTTCACATGTTCTAGTATACAAATGTTGGTATGGTTTAGTCAAAGTCTGGTCAACTATTTGGTCAAGACACGGTCCATTGGGTTGACAAGGTCATGTTTAATAATGAATATAAACATATATGGTCCATTATATATGAAATATTCAGGCCCATTGATGATAAGTGTGAAACTATTAGCATATGAGCCCAAAAAATTGAAAAAATTATTCTTTCAACTGTTCTGATCGACAGACAAAGGCATCATAGTCCGATCATGATGCAATTTTTACTGTAAATTCACCACAATGTTTCGACAAACATATTAAAATTTCAAAGACATCCAACATCTAGATAAAAAGATATTTATGACGCCGTATAACTGTTCCAATTCACGTTTCTATGGACACAGCGGGAAATTTCACGTACTTTAGAGTACTTTCCATGGCTGGATCTTTATGAAATGTTTACAGTATCTCCACGACGATAATATATAATACATATAACAATTACAGAATAATCCAACGGTTAACATTATACGCAACTTAGGTTTTTTTGACGCTGTTAAACGAAGACAGTTCTACTAAAATCAGAATTTGGAGACAGCATCATATACCGATTTCATTGAAACTTTAACAGAGTAAATAAAGGCTAATTGGGTTAAACATACCAAATTTTCATGAGAATCTAACGGTGAAATCTATACATTTGAAATCATGCTTTAGTGGAACCCTAATATATACTATGAAACGAAATTTCTTTATTGAAAAGAAATACTTGGTAACGCATCCATGCAAAAAAAAAAAAAAAATCAACCGATCCAATATAGCTCTGAGGTATAGCTCCGGGAATGATAACGTGTTGTGGTATAATAATAGGGGAAAAGAAGAGGCATAAGAGAGAAGGATTTCTATTGATTAGCCTATTACATTGGTAAAGTATCCTTTATATACATGTAAAGAGAAACCCTTAGGTTTCTAGTTGGGCCGCAAACCCATGGGTCGTAGGCCTTACAATATTCTTATAAAAATATGCAATATGCACCCACGTGCAACTTGACCAAAATTTATTTTCCTATGAAAATATGCATTATGCACTCAGGTGCAACCTGGTCAATACATTTTTCATATAAGAATCAAAAAAATATATATTATGCACTCGGGTGCAACCAGTCCAAATTCTATTTTCTTGTTAGAATATATACATAAAAGCACTCAGGTGCATTTCATGTACCTGTGATAAATCTAGGTATATCCTAGTAATCACCTGTACAAAAATCACTAGTTGATGATCTCAAACAATAAGCCCACTACCATTATCACCACTTTCACCATCAAAACATCAAAAGGAAAAACAAATATCAAAGAAAAGAGGAATAACAAAAAAAATATACGTTACGCACACATGTGCAACCAGACCAAAATTTATTTTTAGGTTTGAATATACATTATACACTCGGGTGCATCATGTTTCTTTTGTGGATCAATCGATTTATCCTAGTAAACCGAACACATGGTGACAAGTCTTGTTTGTTCACAAGAAAAAAGAGAGGCCCTGTTCAATTCCAACGACTGAGATTAGTATATAAAGTCTAGTTGCAATCGAAAAACATGGTGAGAATAAAACCACAACTAGACTCTTATATTGATCATTCAAAAGGGAAAGATCACTGAGCTCGTTTCATATATGGCAAGCGAATATATAGAAAATGTATAGTTGGATTGAAAGAGGCGATATTACAAACACCTTATGTGCTGAACAAGTTATTCTCTTGTACAGAGTACTAATAATACAAAATTCACATAATCCCAGTCAAGAAGAAATAAAGCGGCAATCGATTGGATTAGGAAAAAATCAGTCATTCATCAAAATAAAGAGATATCCAGTCAAAGCACATGAACCAACGTTTTAATGCAGTCATGATTCACCTCTTCTAGTAATCATATTCATTATTATTATGCAATACGTTTCGAATACTTGAATCAAATTGCACAGTCTACTAACCAATTACAGAAAAAAAAATTCTTTCGGCTGGTTTTTAACTAAAGAACTTGACCCAAATCACACATAGATTTCAATCCCTTTGAAAATATCAATCGGAACTACGACACAATAAATGGCAACTTGACCCAAATCACACAGTCTAATAATATAATAGTTGTAATGTTCCTAGATTCAATCGAACTCAAGAATGAGCTCCTAATCCCCTCTATTAATCCGGGAAAGTTAATGGCAGTAGTTCAATTTCATGGTTAACTCCTCTCTTCTTACGCATCCATTACCAAAGTTCCGGGAAAAACTCATTTCGGGGTAATTTAGTCTGATAGTTTAAAAACAGTTGCACAATCTGGGTGAAATAGTTGTTTCTAGATTTTAGAAGAACCCTGTTTTAGATCATACAAGAAAATTTCAGGGCATAGTGTGAATAAAGACAAAAAACGGGTTGGAAATAGTAAATTCAATAGCCCCTTAACCAAATATTTTTAGTAATGGCAAATTTACCCTTTCTGAATTAGTGTTAATAATGATGAATAATTTTGATTAGTATTTAATGTAAATGATTAGTGATTAAGATAACTAAGTTATAAAAGTTTGTGTTGATGATAATTTTTGGTTAAGAAAAATAATTTAGGTTTTTTTGAGAAGAAGAAGAAGGGGAAGTGAGGTAAAACTCGTATTTTTATAAGTCAAATCCAGAAGATGAATACAACGATGAGAAACCCAATTCTAATAGCACACAAGTATACTTCCAGATTATGTTTAATTTCATTTTTGTAGGTTGAAATCATCAAAAAATAAATTTTTTTTCACCCAAGTTCGGCGAACCAGAGATAGGTTCGGCTTGAAATTATCAGCCGAACCTAACTTGTATACTACAGAAGATGAACAATTCGGCTTACTCGAAATACAATAGTTATTGGCCGAACTTATAGTTTCTAACTTCCGACCTACTTACTAGTTAAATGTTCGGCTAATAAGAAATTTTCATTACAATAGAACCTTCTCTAGAGAGTTGGATTCGGTTTCACTCTAAATATCGATCAGTAGAACCATTTTTTTTTTTCCAGTTAGAAACTTATATTCAAAAAAATCATATCTGCCGAACATGTTACTGAATTTCCATAAAACACTTAAATTCATACACATTTAAGGGTTAGGCTTTTTGTTACATATGTTTTCTATTGTGCAACCTTTTCATAGGATGAATCAAACAAAAAAAAGTGGAAATTACTAAAAGTGTTAAGAAAGTAAGTCTACTGATGGAGAATACCAAGGTCCAAATCCAACTCATTAAAATCAAGGAGATTCTATCTTCAACTTCAAGAGAATGAAAAGACAAACACAATGCAAAAAGAATGAGGTCATTCCGACATCGGACGAAAAAGTTATGGCCAAAACAAAATCGAAAGACTGCCGAACCTAGAGCCTTCAAATCAATATTTTCGAAGTGTTTACAGAGAGATGTTCGGCTTGAAAGTGATCTAATCGAGTCAGCCGAACCTGACAACCACCTGGGGTAATTTTCACTTCTCAGGTTCGGCCGGGAAGGTTGGCAAGGTGTTAGCCAAACCTGACACTGTTCTGGGACATATATGAACACCAAATTGACTTTTATCTCAAGAAAATACGATCTCGGAAGAATTATAAAGCCTAACTTTGAGATCTTTATATAAGAAGACATCCAAAGCCCTAGGAAGTAAGCCAAATCTCGATGACGAATACGTTGATGAGGAACCCAATGCTACAAATACACATTAAAAATAAAGTTGAGGTTCGGCTCATTTA
Source organism: Papaver armeniacum (assembly GCA_023531295.1). Lineage (NCBI taxonomy): Eukaryota > Viridiplantae > Streptophyta > Magnoliopsida > Ranunculales > Papaveraceae > Papaver > Papaver armeniacum. Next base: position 44,859 of record JAJJWW010013505.1, read on the forward strand.
CTTAATATCGAATCAGCCGAACCATATATCTTTTAGGTTCGGCTTGTATATTGAACATAATATTAGCCAAACTGTTCATGGACACTTTCAGGGTGAAATTTTAAGAACAGATCGGCTTAAAACTCAACTTAATTATCAGCCGAACCCGCTACTTTAACCGTCAAAAACCCTAAATTTTAGTAATTTAACATATTCAATCGATGAAAAACAACAAATAAGAGATTGAGTTTGTAGGAAATACCTTCTTATCTTCATTTCAGGAGTTGGAGCTTCAAATGGTTGAATTTCCAATTCAATTATATAGTTCAATTAAATCGACGATTAAATTTTCACGAATCGATAATTAATTACGGCGACGGAAAAAAAATTCCGAGAGAGAAGGGATGTGGTTCGGTTGGAGGAAGAAGAAGAGATGTTTAGGATAGAAACATTTTTTGTTTTTGTTTTTTGATTTTAGGTTCAAGGGTATATAGGTAATTGAACTACCTAATAGACACCCCTTATAAGGTGACCTAGGATGGGAAAACTATTTTGTATGCCTTGAAATTTTTTGGTATGCCCTAAAACAGGGTTCTTTTAGAACAGTATATTAAGAGTTTTGGATATTAGAACATTGCAAATATTTTGCTCGTCTTCTAGACCCAGGAATTCAAATCCAGGGTCTATTTAATAAAGAAAAAACTGGAACAAAATCAAGTGATGAACTAATTAGTTCAGAAGACTAAACCCACCGATGTATTGTTGGGAAATTTCTGACTCTTGTTCTCGCTGAATTATGGACCTACTTAATAAATACATATGGTTTCCAAGCCCAGATCATTGTAGCTTTCCCTTTCTATATCTAGGTGAGTAAGTCATCCCGAGACCCAGGCACAACCCTCCTAATTTGTAGCTAATAAAGCAATCTTAACCTTTCATATTATGATGCACTTCCTTGCGTGTCCTTATCCGGACATCTTTATCGCTCTTAAGCTAAAAAGTCATTTGGATAAATGCATGTTTGTTGTAGTAACATGTGTGGGAATGTGTCTGACCACACATCACATGTGTCAAGATGCATGTCATCTCCTTTCTCAAACTAGACACATGTGGGAATTGTTCTTTCCCTTACTACCACTTGTACTTACACAAGCTCTCATTGTCTTGTATTTAAAGAGAAAATACTAATGAAAATAGACACCTGATTTCTCTTCCTCTCTTTCATGCTTTGTCTCTTTTATGTTTTGTCTCTTAGTTTGTCTACCACTCTAAACACGTTATCAGCACCTTGTTCTTTGTTTCCAATTGAGCATTAATCCTTCACAAACAAAAAAATTGTTGGCTCCATTCTTAAAACAAGTAGGATTTTTCCAAAAGAAGGAGGTATATCTCAACCATTATTATTTATTTACTTTCTTGTTGAAAGTGATATATTTGTCTCATCTATCACATGACATGATAATATTAAACCTACTCTTTATTTTAGTTACACCAAAAGTTAAAAGAAATAATCCATTTGATTTTACTTAGTTGATTTTCAACTTGATAGTGATAGCTTATTTGTTTCTTTATGATCACATGCTTGTCTTCTAACATGAAAGTGACATTTTTATCTATAGTTTAATTAATTAAAATCATGTGATACACAAAAGTGTAGTTTGCTTTACTTTTCTTCCAAAAAAAAAAAAAAAACTCACTGATTTTGTTTCAAACTCCCCATGTGATGTTGTACTTGATCTTTCATTTTTAATAAAATAAATAAATAAATACATGTATGGATATCACCTTTGAAGAATATCATATCATTCTACTTGTTAGCAAATTTTTTTTATACCCATGATGCATATGTATGTATGTTAATTTTTCTTTTATGCCATGAGTATCCTAGTATTTTATTTTTATCAAATACTCATCATATTGGTATACATACATGATGTTATCCCCACAAAATGTTATAATTTACCATACATATTTTTTTTAGTATGTTAAACTATTTTATTTAGACCTTCCTAAAAATAATTTAAATTTTTGACATATACTTTATGTTTAGTATTATATCTTAGTTTGATATTACTCATGCATGTCACAAATATTAACCAAAATTTATTTTATCCCGCAAACTGTTTGCTACTAAATAGGCAAACGAATTGCGACTTAAATTCCAGTAATTTTATATACGTATATAAATGATAAATGGGCTCATAGTTTATTTTTTTAATCGGACCTATTTTCAGTTGACTATTTTGTCAACCTTGTTACCAAATTGTTTGCAATTTTTAAACCATAAAGCAATTTGGTTTGCAAAACGAGTTCCCTTGTTAAAACCATAAAGAAAGTTGGTTAATTAATTTTGTGGATCGGGTTATGATCAAAGATTGGACTATATGACATATCCGTATTACCCACAAAACCATAAAGAAAGTTGGTGATGGGAAAATGATACCGTGATTTGTTATGGACTCGAAGGACTTGAGCACCATATTAATGTCCTTTATCTTGTCTATGTAGATGGACCCAATTCGACTGCAGTCGAACTTTTGGACTCGAGCGGGACTTGAGTACCACCGTTGGGTATCGATGTGGAAACCACCTTCGTGGCAAAGGACTACACTTCCACTATCAAACCATCTCGCCGACGCTGCCTCCTAAGAATCGAGAAAGACAAAGCTCATGCTCTTATGTTCCTTAAGAGGCATATCGATCCTAACCTACGTTGGGGTTATCATCACTTGAAACGCCAAAAGAGCTATGGGATGCTCTAGATAACCGTTTGGGAACATTCATGATTCCTTAATACCACAATTGAACGTCTGTGGAACGAAATTCCGCTTCCTCGATTATGTAAAGGTAAATGATTTCCAAAAAGACATGCTGCAAATTCGAGCACGTATGGACTTTTGTGGAAAGAAACTTACGGATGAGGAAATGATTCGAAAACCCTATCGACCTTTCCCACCTCGTCCATGATACTAGCGAACCAAAGATCGTTTAGAGGTGGACAACAAAAGAATCACCACATTCGGTAGGTTGATAAACTTATTGCAAGTGGCCGAAAGGCACAATGAGATTCTTGTCAATAATAATGCCGAGTGTAGGAAAAAGAAAGTTCCCGAAGCTAACCATGGCAAGGTCAATAAGGGAAAGAACCCCAAAGGAAAGAGGGCTCAAATTCGATGATCCATACCACGTGGAGATAATGCCTCTCGTGGAAGAGGACGTAAGGGACATAATCGAGGTCGAGGACGTAAAGGTCACTCTAATGTTTGGCACGGAGAAGGAACTTGGCCATACAGGTGGTGATCCTAAGTTCGAGAAAACACCTAAAAATCCCGCTAACAAAAAGGTCTGCAGACGAAAGTGCGCCTTGTTTTAGGTGTGGATTTACCCAGGACATTGGTACAAGCATTGCAAGGCTAGTGCCAATGTAGCTGCGAGCTGACAAAAAGTCTAGGGAAACTCTCGAACAAGAGGCTAACTATATGGAAGAAAATGATGTAACCCCGACGTTAACCTCACAATTTCGGACTCCTGGGCAATGAGGACTTTGCCCCAACTATGGATGTGCTCGATTTTGCTTGGGCCTAAGAATTTAGTTTACGGCTTGCTAGACTGTCACGGGTTTTAGATGCTTTGAAGTTTTTATGTTATCTTAGACTATCGTTTGTTTAATAGTTTGAGTAGGTGTTACCGTTCTTTGAACATGTTCTTACCATCTTTATGTTATGTGTATGGATTATCTATAAGTACTTATTTTCTATTATGTTCTATAGAATTTTACTCTGTTCATGATAATCTGTTGTTTAGCATGTAAATTAGAATGGAAAGGAAGCCATTCTAGTAGAACAAAATTCTCTAAAGGAAGTGAGATAAATTGTTCGTTTTTTCTTTGTTTGTAACATTCCTATCTAATGTACTTGTAGGAATGTCTCGGGAGGAGAAATTGAATGTCTAGTTGATAGTGCAACCACCCACACTATCCTAAGAAATAGACAATTATTTGTCGATTTTACTCCTTATAATACATTCGTGACTACGATGATTGGATCATCGCAAGTAATAATTGGGCGAGGTATTGCTCAATTCTTGTTTATAAACGGCACAATGATTAAAGTCACGAAGCTCTATATGCACCAAGAGCTCACCGCACTTTGTTAAGTTTCAAGGATATCAGTGCAAACGGTTATCACTTAGAAACTCATTGTGAAAATGGAATTGAGTACATATATGTGACCTCTAGTGAATGCGGAAGGAAGCGCATCTTAGAGAAACTAATAAGTCACTCTAGTGGATTGTATATCACCACTATTAGGATTATCGAATCCCATGTGGTTGCCAACGATGTTTGTTGGCGGTGACTTATATAAGCTTTGGCACGATCGACTAGGGCACCTGTGTCGTGATATGATGATCCGTGTTTTGAAGAACTCACGGACATCCGTTCTTTCGAATGAAAAGAATATGGGACAAAAGATTGTTACAATGCAAAGTAACAATGTGCATTCTAAAGTAAATGATGCACATTTTATGCCTTCTAAAGCAAGAGAAGTGCAACCTTCGTCTTCCAAAGTAATTGAAGCGCACCCACTATCCCATTCTTCTTCGTTGTCATTATCGAAGGCACATCGCTCATCTCGCAAAGCTTGTTCTTTAGCAAAGACAGGATCGAGACCATCCTATGCTAAAGATACCAAACAAAATATTCCATTTTTACAAAGAATACAAGGTGATATTTGTGGACCTATACATCCAATGCGGACCATTCGGGTATTTTATGGTTCGGTTGATGCTTGACCGTTGGTCACATGTTGCATTGTTGTCCACAAGAAATGCTGCATTTGCAAAGCTCCTAGCACAAATTATACGACTAAGGGCTCACCACCCCGATCATCCAATCAAGTCTATCGGACTTGATAATCTTTGGAGAATTTACATCTAAAGGATTTGATGATTTACGTATGTCTAATGGAATTGACATAGAGCATCCTGTACCCCATGTACACACTCAAAATGGTCTCGCATGAAGCTACCATCAAAAAGGTTACTGAGATGATAGCTAGGGCATTGGTTATGCGTTCCAACCGCCTATTCTTTGCTGGGTACGCCATATTGCATGCAAACATTACTTATTCGCTTTAGACCCATTGCTAGCCAACCATTTTCGCGTTACCCGGTTGGTAACCCGGATATGAGCTGATATTTCACATTTACGCATATTTGGTTGTGCTGTATACGTGCCTATTACGCCCCACAAACGTACTAAGATGGGTCCACAAAGACAGTAGGTATTTATGTTGGATACGAATCCCCAACAATTATCCGCTACTTAGAACCTTTGATGAAGCGATCTCTTTACCTAGCTAGATTTGCGGATTGTCACTTTGATGAGACAACCTTCTGTCGTTAGGGGAGGTATGGAAAAGGACTTCCAAAGGGAACAGGAATTGTCGTGGTGTGTTCCCACGTTGTCTCATCTTGATCCCCACTCCACAATGCGAAAGTGAAGTGAAAAGAATTATCGATCTTGAGAATGTGGCAAATTCAATGCCCGATGCATTTCGATATCGCTAAAGTGAAGAGATCACATATACCATTTTGCAAACGTGCCTGCAAGGTTGGAAATTCTGACAAAGGGAAAAGGTACCATAAATATAGGTACCAAGGCTACACTTGGTGGAAGTGTAATGAGGCATGGGCCCCCAAAAGGAAGAGGGGGAGACCACTTGGTTCGATCGATACTCGCCCAAGGAAGAAAAGGGCGAGTAAGGCACAAACCGAATCCATATATCATCAATCTGGATAATCCATCTCATGAGATTGTCTCGATTACTGATTATGTCCGTGAATCATTGGGGACGCCCGAAGTTTGAATTGATTCCAGAGAACAAAGAAATCTCTATGGATTGTGAAAGTTCATACGTGTTGATGGAAAGATCCTCCACGCATATTGATGATATATTCGCATATACAGTTGCTCGAGAGATTATAGAGCACGATGATATCGAACCACGCTCATTGCGAGAATGCCAAAAGAGAGCAGATTGGCCTCAATGGAGAGATGCAATCCGTCTTTGAATTAAATTCAGCGGCAAAAAGACGGGTATTTGGTGCGGTAGTGCTAACCCCACCGGTGTAAAGCACTGTAGGACATAAATGGGTATTTGTCGAAAGCGTAATGAGAAGAACGAAGTCTTGAGATATAAGGCTCGCCTTGTGGCGCAAGGTTTCTCACAACGCCCTGGGATTGATTACGAAGAAACGTACTCTCTGTAATGGACGCCATAACGTTTCGTTACTTAGTCACCTAGTTGTTTCGAAGGACTTGAAATGCAACTTATGGATGTGGTTCTAGCATATCTCATGGGGATCTTGATACTGAGAGATATTCATGAAAGTTCCGGATGGACTTCCATTGCCCAAATCAAGTAACTCTAAACCACGGAGTGCGTTTGCAATTCGATTGAAACGCTCACTTTACGGATTAAAGCAATCAGGCGGATATGGTATACCGTCTAAGTGATTATTTGATTGGGAAGGGATATACAAATAATGAATTGTGCCCTGCGTGTTTATAAAGAAAACAAGTTCGGATTTGCTATTATAGCTATCTATGTCGCATTTGACATGAACATAGTAGGTACTCTTGATGAACTAAGAGAAACCGCAAGCTATTTGAAATCCGAATTTGAGATGAAAGATCTTGGCAAAACTCGAATGTGTCTAGGACTTGAACTAGAACATCGAGCTTGTGGAATATTAATCCACCGATCTGCATATGTCCATAAGATACTCGGGCAATTTAATATGGACAAAGTGCACACTGCTAGCACTCCATGGTTGGTCGAACTTTAGATGTACATAAAGATCCATTTCGTCCAAAGGAAGATGGCGAAGATGTATTGGGAGTCGAATATCCCTATCTAAGTGCAATAAGCACATTATTGTACTTAGCACAATGTACTCGACCAGATATCTCGTTCTCAGTGAACTTGTTAGCTAGATATAGCTCAGCGCCAACGCAGCGTCACTGGAATGGTATAAAGAATATCTTTAGATACCTAAAGGAACCATTGACTTGGGTTTGTTTTATCCTACGAAGACGAAAGGAGAGATGCTAATGTGATTGCGACTCCTTGTCTTTGGAACTCCAAATAATGTTTTGGTTGGTTTTTTGATCTTTGGGTACCTCTCGGACCCACACAAAGGTCGATCACAAACTGGATACGTGTTCACTATCGGGGAATACGGCGATATCTGGGAGATCGACCAAGCAAACCCTTGTGGCTACCTCCACGAACCACTCGATATCATTGCCCTATACGAGGCGGTTCGTGAGTGTATATGGTTAAGGTCTATCATTACACATTCGAGGGACATGTGGTTTGAGTTCTACCACTAAAGAGCCAACTTGCATTTACGAAGATAATGCGGCTTGCATCGAACGGATGAAGCAAGGGTATATCAAGGGTGATAATCTGAAACATATATCACCAAAGTTGTTTTACAATCAGCAACAACAATGTCTTCTAAACATTCAAGTCAGTAAAGTAAAATCTGACGAAAATGTGGCAGACTTATTTACTAAGTCATTACCTAAGTCCACATTTGAAAAACATGTGAGAAGTATAGGACTAAAGAAATTGTCCGAACTTCCATGACTCCATAGGACTAAAGGAATTGTCCACTCCCATGAGTGTATTAGACTAAAGAAATTGTCATGCATTAGGGGAGCATCAAATGGTACGTTGAACTCTTTTCCTTCACCGAGATTACTTTTTCCCACAGGTTTTGTTACTGAAAAGGTTTCTAATGAGACAACAATAATACCATAAATGCAAATCATGGAGAGATGTCGACATCGGGGAGCATCAAGAGATGCACGATGACATCAAAGTGTGTTGTACTCTTTTCCTTCATCGAGGTTACTTTTTCCCACTGGGTTTTGTTACTCGAAAAGGTTTTTAATGAGACAACAAAACACTAAAAAGATACAACTTCGGTTGAGGCTATTCTTCTCCTTACAAGTGTTCCGGTTTTGTGCGAATTATTTTTCTGACACGAGTTCTACAAAGGAGAAGAGTCACGACAAGCGGACCATTTGAACTCAAGTATTTTCTCCTTTGAACAGTTTTCATCAACGGATGTTTTGGAAAGGTTTTGACAAAGCAGTTAGTTTGTAATGGTGGTCATCCAGGGGAGTGTTGTAGTAACATGTGTGGGAATGTGTCGACCACACATCACATGTGTCAAGATGCATGTCATCTCCTTTCTCAAACTAAACACATGTGGGAATTGTTCTTTCCCTTACTACCACTTGTACTTACACAAGCTCTCATTGTCTTGTATTTAAAGAGAAAATACTAATGAAAATAGACACCTGATTTCTCTTCCTCTCTTTCATGCTTTGTCTCTTTTATGTTTTGTCTCTTAGTTTGTCTACCACTCTAAACAATGTTCATAAATTAATTGAATGATCAAAGGGAGGATCCGTTGACATGGTTATATTGACATAATCTTCACATTTTAGCGCTATTTTTTCTACTGAGCCCAACCGGCAATGAATTTGAAGCTAATTTTTTGGTGACATGTTCCTCATATAAAACTCTACATTCCTACCAAAAATGAGAGTATTCTGAAATACAAAACTTCCTCATCCACAAAATTTAATTTCAACTGTTAATCTTCAATGGTTAATATTCAAAATCGTAGATGGTGGTTTTATACACCTCGGAATGTTCTCATTTTTGGTTGGAAAGTAGAGACTTATAAGAAGAACATGTCACCAAAAAATTAGCTTCAAATTCATTGCCGGTTGGGATCAGTAAAAAAAACTATAACCATGTCAACGGATTATGTCAATATAACCATGTCAACGGATCATACCCCATGATCAAAAGCACGTTATGATATCACCCAGCTAGCAATTAACAAACAAATGACATGGTGTGTACTTAGCTTAGGTACCTCGAAAAATCATATATGTATTGAAACTTGGCATTTATTAATCAATTTTCTTAAACTATCTTCAAAATTTTCAAGTACGGTAAGTATCTATCATATTTCCCCACCGAAAACGGAGGAAATTTTCATGTAATAAAAGACAGTTTTATAGGGATTGAAGAGGTGAAAATTAACAAAAATTAAGTTTTTCGGTTTTAATAAGCTTTCCGGCAGGGCCGTACCAAGCCTATAGGAAACATAGGCAATTGCCTAGGGCCCCCATTTTTTATTTTTTTATATGTATACTACTAATAGTTGTGTATTCGCCCGCCAGAGTGAAAAAAAAAAGAAGAAAGAAACTATTGTGAGCCCATTTTTAAACTATTTTGGCACAGTGGAATATATATATTTAGCTCATCCGACTGTCTAGTACATACGAAAGTAAAAACCTAACTGGCTAAATCCATTCACACAAATTGATTTCGGCATTCGCATAACGGTTGTCTCTGCATCTCTCGACATTCACCTTGGTACGATAAGTTCATCGATTAGAACTATTTCAACAGAGGATTCTGCAATTTTGTTTTTATTTATGTTCAAATCTGCATTACATCAATGTATGGGTATAGATTTTTTAAGATCAAAAGTAGACGGTACTAATTTTGGTCAATTGTTATTTGCTAGTTAGGGTTTCATAATATTAACGTTTTTAGAAGAATTGATTCACAATCGGTCTTTTTACTTTAAACAATCGTTGAAAAAATAATAATTAGGGCCCTTATTTTCGGTTTTCGCCTAGGGCCCCTACAAATCTTGGTGCGGCCCTGTTTCCGGGTAATTAGCTTGCTTAAAATGATGTCATGTAATATGACAATCAATATCAATTTGCTTAGTCCACTCGTGGAAAACTTCATTATGAGTAATGTGAATGGCAGCCTTTTTATCACAAAAAAGAAAAGTGGGTTCAGAAAATTGAACACCATGTCACCAAGAAGCCATCACAATCAAACAATCTTTGAGGTAGTATGAGCAACAACTCGGTATTCAGCTTCAACACTTGAGCGAGAAACAACCGATTGTTTCTTACTTCGCCAAATAATAAGAGAGTCACCGAGAAATATACAGTAACTTCTGGTGGAGCGATGATCAGTAACATCTCCATCCCAATCGGAGTCAGAATAAACCCGGAAACGAAGATCCGATTTGGAAGAGAAGTGTAACCCTTGATAAATAGTACCCTTAATATACCGTAAGATCCGAAGAACTGCAGAAAAATATGTCGAACGAGGGGAAGACATGAATTGACTCACAACATGGACAACATGGTGATATCCCGGTATAGTAATGGTGGGTAGTTAAGAATACCAACAAGTTGGTGGTATAATGTAGGGTTGGATAAGGCTACTCCCGTCGGAAGGGCTATATTTCACATTAAATCCAAGTGGAGTATCAATGACTTTAATTTATGTTGAACTAGCACGATGTAGAATTTCAGAGGCATACTTTACTTGAGAAATAAAACAACCATTATAAGATCGATCAACTTCAATGCCAAGAAAATACCTTAAGGGATCCAAATCTTTTATTTCAAAAGGGTATTCAAATGTGACTTTAGAGAAGCAATACCTTCCAAGTCGCTACATGTAATAACTATATCATCAAGATATAAAAGAAAAAGTACAATTCCTTAAATTAGTTTGATAACGGAAAGAACATGGCAGAGTCATAAGTACTTTATGTGAACCCATACTGAAGAATAACATTCTTTGAATTTTTCAAACCGGGAGCGAGGTGCTTGTTTAAATCCATAAAGAGCCCGACGGAGTTCGCAAACTTGATTTGGAGAGTAGGGTAACCCAGGAGGTGGCTGCATATAGACCTCTTCTTCAAGATCCCCATGAAGGAAAGCGTTTTTAACATCCATTTGATGAAGATCCCATTTAAGAAAAGATGCAACAACAAATAGAGTACGCACAGTTGTCATACGAGCAACAGGAGCAAACATTTCTTCTTAGACACTCCCATAATCTTGAGTGTATCCTTTAGCAATAAGACGAGATTTATAATGATATACCGAAGCATCGAACTTAGTTTTTATTTTGTAAACCCACTTGCTTCCAACAACGGATTTTCCAGGAGGAAGGTCTACCATATCCCAAGTGAATGTATTTTCATGTGTAGTTAATTCAGTTTTCATTGATCTCTGCCAAACAGGACTAGATGAAGCTTCCTTGTAAGATTTAGGTTCATACAATGGCGTAATAGTAGAAAAATAACAGTGATAATCTGACAACTTAACTGGTGGGCGATGATCACGAGGAAGTAAAGTAGTATCTTCAGGTACAAGATCTGGTTCCGGAGAAACATCATCGGGATGAGGCATAGAGTGGTCAGTGGTTGGTTATTAGACTTCTGAAGATGGAGTGTTCACCAATGGAGGATTTGAAGATGTATTATCACGATCGGGAATACTAGTATATAAATTTGTAGGGACATTTGGTGGAGGATTTGAAGGATTAGAATAAGGGATCTTAGTAAGTGAAATTTTTAAAGGAAGAGAATTCACTGTTTGGAAGTGACCAGAAAGGTATTTTATCCTAAAATGTAACATGAAGAGAAACACGTAATTTTCGACATTCTGGATCATAACAACGGTAACCTTTCTGTTCAACTCCATAACCTAGGAAAACACATATGGCATTCTTTTTATCAAGTTTATGCCGTTCACACTGGGAAGAGGGAGGAAAGCTTTGTTAAACCTTTGCTCGGTCTAACTCGCAAGCGTTGCTGTCTCAAGCTTGTTGTCAAGTTTAGTTGCCAAAACTATAAGTCTTGATTTCTAGTCTACTTATAGCTAAGGTAGCAAGTGTAGTTGAGCATTAGACTTCACGGCGTTCATCGAATGAAGACTAAGAACTACTAAGGAGAGCTTGTGGAACTTCATCAACAAATAGTATGTGGAGACTTGAACTCATCTATCACTCAAAAGTCTATCTACTATATCTCTTATTTGAGAAAAAAGTCGTATAGCTATATAGACTTCAATTATACACATTTGATATTTCGAGTTGAGTTTAACTCTAAGCTTACATATTCTCGACATATGTGTTGGTAAGCTTTCGCTTTAACCAAGTTCATCTTATATTCTTGACGACAGTCAAAAGATGATCATGTGAAAATCGCCTGGTAACATCTTACATGATTTGTGTGAGACAGTCATTTGATGTGGACTCGGAATGTTTCGTATTGATCATTCACTTGAAAATTTCTTTGAAGCTAATAGTTTGTGTGAGACAGCTATTGTCGTCTTCCGAGAATATTTCAATGGTTGAAATGAGAGTTTAGGACAATTGGATTTAAGCACAGTATGCGTACTTGTATATGTGTAATCCAAGTCCGGGAATCATGGTATGCACACCTGTATGCGTACTGTTTGGTTTAGTCAAGGTCTGGAACCAAGTACGCATACCTGTACGCATACTAGCGTGAGGTTCAAGTTCCGGAACTTTAACTGAGTTTGTGGTATATGTACTAGTTCGCATACTAGCGAACCCAAACTTAGTCCGGTCATTTAGGTATGCGTACATGTTTGCATACTTGAGTGGGCTATGTTCTAAAATCGTTTTTTTCATGAACTAATACATTTATATAATAAGGAATGCAATCTTTTGCAAACCGTGGCTATAATGTTCATGACTCGATTCGAGTGAATCAAAATCGATTTTACTTCAATTGTGTCTTGTATACTTCTATGAGAATATAAACAATTGAACAACTCTAGAACTAGTTTCATTTGAGTCATTTGAACTAGTTATGGTATGAATAAGGTTGATATGAAAGTGTTCATATGGCTAACTTCGGTTAACTATTGTTGAGCCAACAAAGGTGCACACGTTTAGGTACGGTTACTCATATCTAAGTGAAGTCACTTTTTCGTTTGTGTGTAACAAGCTAAGTTCGATCTAACAGTTGAAATATATTAGCTTGAGTCTAATCAGGTTTTCATCTATCAGTGAATATTGAATGCTTTGTTACCAAAGTAACATTGATTGCAAACCATGATTTGAAGACTATATAAAGGAGAACTCAAGCAACTGGGAAACTGAATCCCCACACCTCCTGTGTGATACTAGTTGCGACTAGAGTCGATTCTCCTTTAACCTTAGGTTTTTCACGAAACCCTATAGCTAGGTTAACGACTTGAAGACTTCATTGGGATTGTGAAGCCAAACCCAACTATTTTCTCTGTAGTTGCATGTTATGATCTTGTTGTTTTCTATCGTGATTGAGTAATATATTCTCTAAGATTTGCTCGAGATTTAATCTCCGATAGGCAAGATAAAAAGTAGTCACAAACATCTTCGTCTCATCGTTTGTGATTCCATAATATCTTGTTGCGCTACCATACGATTAAGATTATTGCGAGGTGATTGATATTTCTAGGCTTTTCTTCGGGAATATAAGTCTTGTATATCAATTGGTTCCTGTTCACCTTGATTTATCAAAAGACGTAACAAAACTCATAGGTTTATCTGTGTGAGACAGATTGGTTTATCAAATCTTCGACTTTGAGTCATAGCAACTCTTAGTTGTGGGTGAGAACAACTAAGGGAATCAAGTGCGTAGAGTCCTGCTGAGATTCAGATACATAAGGAGCGCAACTGTACCTTGATCAGTGTGATATTGGTTAAGGCTCAACTACATTCCAGTCCGAAGTCAACTTGGAGTAGGCTAGTGTCTGTAGCAGCTTAATACAATGTAGTGTTCAAATCTGGACTAGGTCCCGGGGTTTTTCTGCATTTGCGGTTTCCTCGTTAACAAAATTTCTGGTGTCTGTGTTATTTATTTTCCACATTATATTTTCTGTTCTAAGTTTGCTTAATATTCTACTCTTTTTTCTTTCGTTCAGGTTTTGTCCCTTTGGGTTTTCCTAACGAAGTTTTAACGAGGAAATTAACTTAGACTCGTCGATCTTTGAAAATCGTATTGCATGTGATGAACTACATGTAAAGTACGTGACAACATGTGAAGAGTTTGACAAAGGTTTTATCTCACTGGGGGAGTGTTGTAGGGCCTACGACCCATGGGTATGCGGCCCAACTAGAAGACCAAGGGTTTCTCTTTACATGTATATAAATGATACTTTACCTATGTAATAGGATAATCAATAGAAATCCTTCTCTTTTCGGCCTCCTCCTTTTCCCTCTATTATTATACTACAACAAAGAAATAATTTTAGTCAAGTTGCACCTAGGTGCATAATGCATATTTTTATAGGAAATAAACTTTGGTCAGGTTGCACTTGGGTGCATAATGTACCTTCAACATGGTTAATTTTTTTTTCTACGAATTTCATATCAACAATGAATCTTGTTTTGTAGAGATTTTCGAGCCCTTTCCAAAAATATAAATTTTATTACTCCGACTTATATTTCGGAAGTTAAGATATTTCTCGCGATTAATATTAATTGTAGAGAGAGAAAACAAATAAGAGATTGAAAAGGATAAGAAAAAGAATAAAGTTTAAATCAAAGGGTATATATGGCTAATATTTCATATGTCTTTTTCACCCAGGCCTATATTTTACAAGTCCATTACTCCCGTACTTTATGAGTTTTGGTCAAATGACCCATTTTCCGTTTTTTCATTATTATTATTCTCCCTTACACTTTTGAATGCGATAATGACCGAGAAGGATGACAACTTTTAATTTTATTTCCAAAACTTCTTCAGATTGTCATCTTTAGTTTTCTCCGATAACCCAATTTTCATTTGCTCACCTGCCAGTTTAGTTTTTGTTTTTGTTTTCCATTCGAACTGATTCTTCCCAATTGAGTTATGATTACCAAATATATAAGATACCCAAATTCATTTGCAACAATTTTATCGTGTATATTATGTGAAAACATACATATGCTGCTTTGCTTTGCTTTTATTTTTTGTTTTAGGTGTCATAGCCCATATGCTAGATTGTGTGACTTAGCATGAACAAAATGAATAGAGCATACATAGTTTGCGTGATCACTAATTAGTAGAGCTCCCAAGAGGCTGGATTAGGTGGTGGGCCTTCTTCCTAATAAAATTATAACAGTCATTTCACTCCACCACCACTCCTATGAAGGCTGTTTTTAGGCATACCTAAATCTTTCTAGGCATACTGAATAAAGACAAAAAAGGATGTCAAATAACAAAATCAGAAACCCCCTTAACCAAAACTTTTTATAATGGCAAATCTGCCCTTTGTGAGAAAAATTTTTTCTTGATAAATGGAGGATGAGGAGGGTCATTCTTCATCTAAAAAACCTAGGAAAATACATATCAACTACAACAATGATCCAGAAATGGCTGATTTCTTAGATTATGAGAATGATTTTACACAAACTCAAACTCAAGATGATAATTTTTATGAGCCAAATCCAGATGATGAATACATAGATGAGGAACCCAATGCTTCTAACACACATGTACACTTCTATTTTATGTTTAATTTCACTTTTGTAGCTTGAAATCACCAAAAAATTGTATTTTTCATCATGGTTCTAAATGAACCGAGGACTATGTTGACTTAAAAATATAAGTAGAACCCACTAAATTGATGAACAGGTTATTTATTGAATTTGTTAACGTTATCGCCCGAACCTTCATTTTCCAACTTCCAACCTATTTGCAAGATCCTAGTTCGGATTATATTAAAGTCTAGTAACAAGACGAACCTATTTCTGAGAGTTAGGTTCGGTTTTCACTCTAAATATCGTATCAGCCGAACTATATATTTTTCCAAGTTCGGCTCATATTTAAAAAATCACATCAGCCGAACATGATACTGATTTTCCATGAAACACTTAAATTCATACACATTTAGGGGTTAGGATTTTTATTACATATGTTTTCTATTGTGCAGCCTTTTCATAGGATGAACCAAACAAAAAAAGTGGAAATTACTAAAAGTGTTAAGAAAGTGAAGTCTAATGATGGAGAATACCAAGGTCCATATTAAACTCATTAAAATCAATGAGATCTTATCTCCAACTTCAAGAGAATGAAAAGACAAACACAACGCAAAAAGAATGAGGTCATTAGACATCTGGACGAAAAAGTTATGGCCAAAACAAGATCGAAAAACTTGAGTGTGCAAAGAGAAGGTTCGGTGATAACTCAACAACACGGAGCTAGCCGAACCTAGAGCCTGCAAATCAATATTTTCGAAGTGTTTACGAGAGAGGTTTGGCTTGAAAGTGATCTAATCGAGTCAGTAGAACCCGACAACCACCTAGGTAAATTTCACTTCTTAGGTTGGTAGGAAGGTTTGCAAGGTATTAGCCGAACTCCGACACACATTCAGGACGTATTTAATACACATTTTGGGGTTCGGCTAAAAATTGACATTTACGGTTTATCCGAACTGTTCATAGACACTTTGGTGAAATTTCAAGAATCAGTTCGGCTCAAAACTCAACTCAATTATCAGTAGAACCCATTCTAAGAATCAAAAACCACAAGTTTTTAGCAATTTAACCCATTCAATCCATGAAAAACAATAATTAAAGATTGGGTTTGTAGGGAATACCTTCTTATCCTCATTTCAGTATTTGGAGCTTCAAATGGTTGAATTTCCGATTCAATTTGTGGTTCAATTGTAGTTTTTACACCTTAATCTTCAATTGGTTCTTCTTCTTTAATTCATGGATTGTAAGAGGATTTAGAACACCTGAGGTTTGCTTTTTTCTTTGTACGATCCATTATATAGTTCAATTTAACCGATGATCGAATTTTCACGAATCGATAATTAATTACGGTGATGAAAAAAAAAATTCTCAGAGAAAAGGAAGGTGGTTTGGATGGAGGAAGAAGAAGAAGAGATGTTTAGGATAGTTTATTTTTTGATTTTAGGTTCAAGGGTATATAGGTAATTGAACTACCCAATAGACACCACTATTTTGTATGCCTTGAAAGTTTTTGGTATGCCTAAAAACGGCCTTCACTCCTACCCAGTTTCATTGTAAATTTGTTTTCTCCAGTTTCACTTTGATCACTTCTCTTTACATGGAATCGTTTTTTGGGGACCATGGTTTTTTTTGGGGGACCATTGTTTTTTTGGGGACTAATGTGTTCGTTTAGGAAATATTTTGTGCGACGTAACCGAACTTAGGTTCGGTTGAGAAATATTTTTTGCAACTAAACCGAACTATTGTTCGGTTGGGAAATATTTTTTTGCAACTAACCGAACTTATGTTCGGTTGGGAAATGTTTTTGCAACTAACCGAACTTATGTTCGGTTGGGAAATGTTTTTGCAACTAATTTTTGCAACTAACCGAACTGACCAGTTCGGTTGGAAAATGTTTTTGCAACTAACCGAACTTACCAGTTCAGTTGGTAATTCTTTTGCAACTAACCGAACTTATGTTCGGTTGGGAAATATTTTTGCAACTAACCGAACTTATGCTCGGTTGGGAATTTTTTGCAACTAACCGAACTTATGTTCGGTTGGGAAAAATTTTTTGCAACTAACCGAACTTTTCCCAAAAAAAAACCATGGTCCCCCAAAAAAAACCATGGTCCCAAAAAAACGATTCTTTACATGAGTATATAAGTATTCAGATGGAAACGTTCCTCAAAAGATTTTGCATTTCTTAACTAGGTAAGTGGGTTTTTCTTATGGGTCTGATTCATATGGTTGTTGGTCTTGTAATGGGCCTGTCACAATTTTTATGAACACCTACAAGCCCCCATCCACGTGAAAGTCTATGCCTTGGAATTTTTTTATGTTGATCGGTATGCTTTCATGTGGTCGATTTTCTAGAGAGAATTGTCAAATTGTAATAGCTACTATCACTACTGTGGATGCTCAGTAATCACTCTAATTTTTCAAATGTTTCAGACCTGGGAGATTAGGAAACGTGTAGTACTCCTCATTTTCATTACTGGGATTTCTCATTTTCCTTTAGTTTGATAATAAGCCATACATTCTCGAAAATTAGTACAAGAAATTAACCAGATACGCTTCCAAGAAGCTAGGGAAAAAGTCATGCAATGTATATTTTCTATAATATAGGTAAACAGAATTCAGATTAGCCAAGTATATGTCCAAAGTGATACATAGTATTGTCCCATGTTTTTATTGTTGATTCTTCTTTTCGTTCAAAAAAATATAATAAAAATCTTGATTCTTTTTTCTCTTAATTAAGCTACTTAATTGGTGATTATGCATGTATTATAGTAGTCGAGATGAAGATTTAGACGAAACTAGATTAAATGCGATTCATATTTCACGATGACTGGTTGTGAATGCTGCTAGATAATAATTGTTCAAGTATAATTAGTCAAGTTTGAGTAATTAGACAAGTTTGAGTGTGCTTAGTCAATTGATGACTCGGTCCTGCTTCCATGGTTCATGTCATGATCCCCTATTCAAACTATCTTAAAGTCCCCATGAGAAAAAGTAGTAATCTAGCTAATTCATCAACTAATCTTGCAAAAAAACAAAGCAAATGAAAACAAAGTTAAACATAAATAAAACAAATAAAGTATATTATTGATTAATCGATTCATATTTCAACTGATGTATGGAGTGTAAAGGTGTGTTAATTAGGTTTGGTAATTTAGTTAGCTAGAGGGGAGCAACCCACCAAAGTCTAAACCAAACAATATTAGTTGCATCCTCTATTGACAAAAATCCTTACCTTGTTACATAGTATAACTTACAATCTTATTCTAACTTGTATATATATATATATATATACATTAACTCCATTTATAATCTCATCCAATTCAGCTACCTATCATCACTCTCTTTCTCTTTTAAGAATAGCTTTCTATCTTCGTCAAGAGGAGATTCATTATGGCAAAACCCCATAGTATGGAAAATCCTCTATTCTTTCCGTTGGCTTTGCTCATCATTTTCACCATTGGCATACCTACAAATGCGAACCCGTCATTAACGTTAGACTATTATTTGAAGTCGTGTCCTAATGCCTTAGACATTGTGAGGAAAGAGATGGAATGTATTGTACAATCCGAACCACGTATGGCGGCTTCCATATTGAGGTTGCATTTTCATGATTGTTTTGTTCAGGTAAGTTCTTTTATCCATGGTACTTAAACTTATTGACTAATTACATTTCCTAATGTAGTAAATGTATTAATACTGCATCACCGTAATTTATCTGTGTATGTATAGGGATGTGATGCTTCGATCTTGCTCGACGAAACAATTACACTACAAGGTGAAAAGAAAGCACCACAAAGCAAGAGCTCTCTGAGAGGATTCGACGCCATCGATAGGATAAAAAACAAGCTAGAATCTGAGTGCCCGGGAATTGTATCGTGTGCAGATTTATTAACCATTGCTGCTAGAGATGCAGTAATCCTGGTATATATACTACGTTATCAATATATAACATCTTCTACATAACATAACACAATACAAACATTATCATTTCTTTGCGTAATTGCTGACATCTCAAATGTTTTGTTGTAGGTTGGTGGACCGTACTGGCATGTGCCATTGGGAAGAAAAGATTCAATATCTGCAAGTTATATTAAAGCCAAGACTAATCTTCCTACCTCCGATCAAAACCTAGTCCCTCTCATGGCCAAGTTCATGTCCCATGGTTTCTCGGTCACAGATATGGTTGCTCTTATTGGTATATATATATAAATATACATGATTAAGCTCTATACTTGAAACGATACTAGGATTTCTAAACTTGATGAATGTATAATAATATGCAGGTGCACATACAATTGGCTTAGCGCGATGCAAAAACTTCCGTGAAAGAATTTATGGAGATTTTGAAGGAACTATAGACCATAGTAATCCCATAAGTCAGAGCTACCTTAAAAAACTAAAATCTGGTTGCTCGGCAGTTCCAACAGCAATAGATGAAAATAATACAACTGCAATGGATAATGTTACACCATATATTTTTGACAATTCTTTTTATCAAACACTACTAAGAGGAGAAGGATTACTGAACTCAGACCAAGAAATGTATTCAAGTCTTTTCGGGATTCAAACGAAGAAGATCGTTCGTAAATTTGCAGAAGATGGGCTTGCTTTCTTTAATCAGTTCTCTGATTCTATGGTGAAGATGGGAAATATCATTAATCCTGATACTATTGAGACTGGGGAAGTAAGAAAGAATTGTAGATTTGTCAACACTTGATTGGGATGATTGTATTCAGCACTATTGTTGATCAAATTGGGATACCATTTTTATTTATGTTACGAAATATATATTATATACTGTATGTATGAGATTTATTATTAAAATTTGTAATACAGTTATCAAGAATTTATAAAAGTATACATTTATATGAATAACTCTCGGTGGTCATTTCAATAATTTATTGTTGTTATTTCAAAATTCAAACATTGTTCATAAGAGAGGGGTTTTGTTATCTACCTTTCTTACGGTGATTTTTGCATCGGAGAAGGTAAAGTTTGCACTTGTATAGAGAAAATTCAAAAAATCCATGAACATCTACCTTCACCAATATTGTAAAAACCACCATCTACTAGATGACCGCTGTCACGGTGGGAAGGTCGACCGATGAAGAAAAAAGGAAACACTGCTGCAATTGGACTGTAAAAGAAAATTTATGGCTAAAGTGAAAATATCATTTTTTTTCTTGAAACGGAGAGAGTACATCGTGTTATTAGTTGCAAAATAAAATTAGTTGATGCATAAAACCAAAATATGGTTACATAGAGTATTATATATCATTCTGTGGTAGTTTGCACAATGGATCTCCATTTTATTTTCAAAATTGTGTCTAAAATGATAAGTATTTTTCCAAATTTTTCGTAAAAACTCTGAATTTAATATTGTTGTTTATACTCATTACGTAGATTTTTTAAAAACCTTTCCAACGAGATAAAATTTATAAAATTCCAAGATACGGATTTTTAGATATGTTATATTAAAGTTTGGTTGTCCATTATACCCCTAAAGAAATAGGATACATAAGAAATTATAATAAAATTTGGCTCTTATATCTAGTTGCCCTTCTTCTTTGGTTTATTTACGAAAATGTCTAATATCTTACTGTCCTTCCTCTTTGGTTTATTTACGAAAATGTCTAATACCCTAGTGTCCTTCCTCTTGGGTTTATTTACGAAAATATCTAAAAGAAAAAAAATAAATTTTGATTTAGAGGGGCAGTGTCGTCCTTTCATCGTTGAACCAAATCCAATCTTTTGTGTCTAATTGGAAAAAAATGTCACGCTTCACATTGACACAAAGTCACCATATATAAAGTCATCCCTCGCTTCGCTCGGTCGGCCTAATTATATTTTTTTATTGTTTTTTATCATTTCCAATGCCAATAATTGACTCCTATCTTGTGCATGGGTACACAAAATAACAAAACCGGAAAGAAAATTAGAGCTCAAGCAGTGAAAGAATTTGAGAGAGGTTGCACCTGCTCAGCAGACAATTATTAACTGCAATCTTGATAGTCAATTAAGTCTAGTTTTCTGGATCTAAATCTTTTATGGAAAAGGTCGAATCAAGGAGAAAATTTAATCTGGTGATGGCATTGTTGTTATTGCTAAAAAAAAATTAATTTAGCGGAAAGAGCAAAGGTGACATGGTATTTAATCCTTCAGTTTGCATATATTCGTTTGCAACAAGTCGTGCTTTCTAGCACTCTATTGAGCAATCAAGGTGATATTTAATGCGAAAATCCAACTAGCGACCTACCAGCAAGTGTTCGGTATTGTTGGCCTCAAGAGCGTTAACTCGACTGATGTTAGTGTTGTTGTTGTCTATGAATTTAATTCAACTAATGTTTTTTCTTGCATCAGAAAAGGTTAAAATTTAATTTCAACTAAAACCAACTTGAGCCAAAAACTCAAGCTGAATACCGTAAAAATTGTTACAGAGATGGTTCTTAAGCTCTTGATCTCTCACCTTTTCACTATACAAAAATCAGATTCATTGTTGTCTACAAATAGAATTTAGAAGGAAAAAAATCATCCCAGATTCCTAAGGAAAACAAAAGCCAGAGGGGGATTATCATGTTTAGTTCTCTCCAACAACTCAACTTTCAACTGTTACAGAAATCTGAGAACAGTATGTACTATGCATGCCTGGAAAGAGAGAGCTCCATATCTTCTATTCGTTTGCCACTGTTAGAACTTGGACGATTTTTTGGCTTTTTATTTTCATATATCGTGTGACTGGGCATGAATAAAATGGATAGAGCATATAGTGTGTGAATGTCTCGTTTAATTTTTGACTACTTGGCATTTATATTTATATTTTTGAACTTTGCAAACACTCATGGCCGAGCGGAGGCAAGGCTCGGGAAAGCAAAGCCCAAGGGCATCAAAGCCCCACTTGTGAACGGAGCGATTATCCTTTTTTCTTTTTCTTTTGTAAAACAGCGGTTCACTTGGATTTTTTGAAAACAATTATATTAGGGAGGTGTATCTTGATCAAAGAACTAAGGAAACAAGTTTACATTATTTTTGGCTTACGGGGATGTTATTAGGTCTCCCTCCTCTGTGTTAATTTTTCTAAGAAGTTTTTTCTTTTCTGAAAACTACACAATTGAAGGGAAAAAAAAAAGAGAGGTTGCAGTCAAGAAGAAGAAGACGAACGGTATAGCAATCACTTTAAGATGGAGATGACAAAACCAACTGGATTCCGCCAACACCTGAAATCTTGTTCTGGGCATACCCCGTGTGCCTTAGCACGGATTTGACGTTTCTGACAACCCAGAGATGTATCTGGAGGAGAGGCGCAAGTGTCATCAGGCTAGACTTGCTCGCTCGTTGAGGAAAGTAAATAAAAGAAGATTGTTAATTAACGGGGTACAATCCTCGCACGGAACATGCTTCTGAAGAAGATGGTGGTGGTGCTGCTCAAGAACCTCCCGTACTGATAATGGAAAAAGAAAACAAGATTATAAAGTTACGTGACGTCGAATTAATCTTTCCCAAGACGGGCCGAAGGTTTCTGTTTACAAGCTACGATTTCAGTTTCCGTGTGCATTGCCTGTTCTAGGATATCAAGGCTTCTTTCTTCCGACTTGCATATGGTATTAGTCCGCCTCGGTCGCACTTCCACGTGAACGGGGAAAACATTAAAAAGGATATCGTATGTCATTTGCAGAAGAAACAACATGGGAACCGTGATCGCGAATTAAAGAAATTCATCTTCGATGTTCAAGATAAATGGATCTGCACAGAGGCTTTTGCAGACCTTGGCCAATATGACCAAGGACTTTAAGGTGGAAAGTATGTTTGAAATCAGATTTCCCTCGAAATCACTCGCTCCTGTAAAAGATTGGCTTTACAGAGGACATGTCAATTACTATGTGAACAAAGTGGAGAACTGGCAGGACCGTGTGAAAGACATTTCAGAAAACTTTCAGACCTTCCTTGAGGGTGGTGGATAGGCTCAGTATGAACTTGAGGATGATGCTACTGTTCAGGACTACAGCATGACATCCGAATCAGAGTCTGAAGCTTCAGATGAAAAATGGGGCGAGGATTGAAGATGGTTGAACTTTGATAAAATAAAGTAGTCAATGGATGATTGTATCAATACATATTTGCACAGGGAAGTGTCTTCTTATGCATGTGCAGGTATTAATCAGGATGTTCATGCCATACACAAGAAAATATGTTTTTAACTTTCATTTACTCCGTTCGATTCAAAGAATTGGGTGCATTCTTAGGTATTGTATTACCCAGTATCCAATTCATTGAAACAAACATACCATTAGATACACCAAGAAAACTCTTTGCAAAATGAAATACAACTAGTATTCCTAAACAACCAAGCTCTACATACAACTATGCTTTTGAGAGGGATACGACAACATAAGATTTAAGATAAATTCTGTTTCTTCAATTTAATTTGACGCCAGGGTCCATAGAAGGTAAGATAAGTGGGAGTCATGTCTCCATATAGATCTTTTGAGCAATGCCAGACCCGTTCTTCTGTAGACCATTGTGACCTAGGATGTGGTTTGCATTTCTTCCTAATCTCTCTACTCTTGTGTATTTCTAACATCTCTTCTTCCTTTGAAATCGCCATCATTGGATGTTTCTCGAATTCCTTCTGCTCCTCTTTGTTACACTGTACAATGAAACAACAAACCGAACCCAAAATCAATCTCTGAAAATGCATTAAAAATTCTGAAAAAAATAAATATGAGAAAGGCCTTGCTCGGCCAAGGCTAATATCTTACATAGTGCAACTCAAAATTCTTAGCATAAGTTAGGTCTTGTAAGCTGGGCTGTCTCTCAAAGAAGCCCACCATACGTCGTCCTTTCAGCGATTCCCGCCTCCGCACAGAATAATCCTCGACATTCTTGTCTTCGGTTTCCGGTTTTAATGAGTCTCTTTCCTTGATTTTCTCGATCTTTATACACAACATTAAGAAACACGCACACAAGTCAGATATGAAAGCATAAAACTCCACAAATAAAATCAAAAATTAGGTACTAACCCTGTCTGATAAACTAGGTGTAGGCAACAACGGGCAGAAGAAACGAGGAATCACAACTTCCTTCGACACACGCATGAAAATGGTATCCCCCATACAAATTTTGCGCTTAAACGTGCACTTGGCAATCCCTTCTCTAGGAAGACCGACTTTCTTCCTTCTCGGTCTATCCACAAACACTTTTTTTACAGCCTACACAAAACCAAGCTACATGAATACTGGATCTCAAGATACAATAGTTGAACACAAGAGCGAATACAGTACTACCAACCAAAGATTTAAAGATTTAACATTTACAATGCTAACCTTATTAACCTTCCCCTGAGTTGCGCTACCAGTCCAAATTTTTGCATCTTTAAGCCTATTAATTTCATGATCCGATATAAACAGGTCTCTAATTAGAGCAGTCTTCCCAGAGATCTTCCAGGGAGTTCCAGACCGTTTGAACTTCTTTGTGATCTTCGCAGCATGGTCCAAATGAACTACAACAGCAGTAGCTAAAATACGAAATGCTGCCTGAGGATTCAAACGATGAAAAATAGTAAATCATAAATTCTCTTATGCATCGGATATAGATTAATTACATCTGCTTAAATCGAAAGGCCACATCCCCATTTTTCATGAATTTAATGGTCTAGGAGGTATCAACTTATTGTTTTTCCTGATTTCCAACTAAATGCTTTCAGAAAATCAGGGGCATCCAAAATATGCAATTAGACACAGTAGGGTGTTTTAGTTTATAATAGAACATATCAAACCTTATTTTCTGGCAGACTCTGTACAGCAACAATTCTAGTATTGGGGGAAGCCAGAGGGCCCCAAAACATTGCAAGACACTGCGTGTCTACGGGGGTGTAATTGAGCATTCGAAGCCGCTTACTGCGATCCTCCATGGCATATATAGGGGTCGTCTGGTACCGCCTCCAACCAATGGAAACAATGATAGGGTCCTTTGTCTTCAACAATTTCCTGTGCCAAGTATGTCGCTTAAGTGTCGCCTGGAAGAAGAACAGAAAACAGTCATGAGATGTAAACATGCAGTATAACATGCTTCACAGTACGCTAGTAATATGAGCAGGCATTCTAACCTGCATATATCCAACATTTACTTCTGCAGGACTGATTCCTCCAACTAGGATCGGATGACAAGGATCAATGTTTCCAACCATCTCAAAAGGAACGTCTCGGACCTCCAACCTTAGATAAGTCCCTGGTCTGAAACCCTCACACTCATTCTGCTCTTTTCCTGATATATGCAAGATAGAGAATTTAAAAAATAATTGTGAGAATAGCATAAAGATTACTACAAAGATCCATAGAAATCTGTGGCAAGAACATGATGTTTGTTCTCTCTGAATAGCCATTCTACAAATATTGCATGACAAAGAAATAAGACATCACCTTGCAGAGATCTCTTAGTTTTGGGAGCATCCAGTAAAGAGCAAGGATCGGTGAAGCTTGTTACACCAACTAGAGGAAAATCACCAACACCAGCAATGTGCACCTGACGTAATAAACCTCAAGTCAGTTTGCATATTGGTGAAACAACATTATAGTAAAACTCATGGTATTACTTGGAGCCAAAATTCACTAATACGGTCAACCGACAATATATTGGGCACCCAATAGTTAAAAATCAACAATCTGTGAATGAGACCAAAAAAATAAATAACAAAAAGCACTAGCCCAAAACTGTCAAATTACTATGGTATATTAAAGAACAAAATCAAAAACAACATCGACCTAAAATGTTGAGTTTCATATCTCTACAGAACTAAGAGAAAGAAGAAAGCAGATGATATGGATACTCGATGTAAGTCTTGACCTCTACCAGTGAGGATTCCTTTTTTTTCACAATTTCATATATTACCAGAGTAAAATGACACCAACCGACAAATTTCCAGAAAATATTGTCCTTTTAGAATCTAATAAGAGAATCAGGAATGAGACAAAAATATCAACTAACAAAGGAAACAGACCCAGGCAACTTAGCATCAGACGACACGAGTCTCCTACTACTGTAAATCTCTGTAAGCTACTGAGCTCTAACAGTGAGCAAAATTTCTAAAAACAGTCCCCACTTATTCCCAGTTTATCAAATCCGCATGAGTTCATAAAATATGAAGAAAATAGACTAAATTAAAATGGTTTCAGATAATTAGATGATTCTAATCATGCAGAATCACGAGCAATATGTGATACCGGAGTTTGTTATAACAATTGGATATGCCAATGTGGCTGTGGCTAATTTTAAGGATGTATTTACAGAAGTCGGCTACAGTTCCAAAAAGTGACAGAATAAAAAGCAAGATTGGCGTCGTTTAGCATCGCTAAAAGAAGTACCTTGGTTCCTTTCTTGATATCACGACCTCGAAGATAACCATACAACACAATGTCCCTATTGCATCTGTTATCCATGAGCACACTTTCTGGCTGAGTAACATCTTCAAAATGGTCTACCAACACATAAGGCTGTGTAGCTCGCCAAGACGAAGGATGGAATTCCATAACCGAGATGAAGCTTGCCAGATCAAGAATTTCATGCTTTGGGTACCTGTTAGAATAGACAAGAAACCTTGATGGAATATTCTTGAATCTATTTTACTTTTAGTAAGTCCCTTGAATCTTACAACATGGTATACTCGCATGAAATATACTAAGCTAATTTGCAATATTATTAAATCATAAGAAACTTACATCCCATGTTCAAGTCCAGATAAACAGAATAGTCTTGCTCCTTCATATATTTCACTACAGAAATGATCCATGAGATATTCTTTGGTTCTTGATAGTTTTTCAACATTTTTGCACAAATCAAGAGATGTGAGCACTCCCATGATCTTCGGCATGCCATGAACTCGTAAAATGTTCACAAACTCGAACGTTTCCTGGAATCAGCAAAAACATCTTACAATTAAAATATCATAGTAACTTACTGTGACCTAGCTCTAATTGTTGTACGAATCAATAGAAAATGGCAGCAATGGTAACTCAAAATTGGCTACTAAAAAAAATATATTCCGGCCTTTCCAACATTACATACCATTTCAAACCCAATATATGCATCAATGAGCAATATGACAGCGTCAGCATACTTTGCAGCATCAAGCATACCATTAATATTATTCGGACATTCCACAAACTGTATTCGTCTTTGCTCACCTAACAAAAAACCAAAACACATAGTGAGACCATGAAACCAAACCAACCTGTCTAGGTAGTAAGAAACAATCAAAATAAATATACCTGATATGATCGTAACTGGGCCATGCATGTATAAGAGATTTTCCTTGGTATAATGCTCGACTATTGACCTAATCAATAGGGACTTCCCAACCTAGAACAAAATACAATGTCAGTTGGAAGCACCAAACCTGGCTGATTATCTGTCATCAAATTTAATAAGTAAAATTACCTTTCGAGTTCCATGGACAACAATAACATATGGAGGTCGTTCTTCTTCCACCGTAAGATCAATAGCAGCTGTATCTTGCTGTTCATATGCAGCAACATTGATATTAAATTATACTTGCATTCCACAGGCACAATAAACAGTGCAACAAACTTTACGATAGTAAAATGAGAAGGCATATTAACCTGCATGTATCCAACATTGTTTTCTCCAGGACTGATGCCTCCCACAAGAATAGGATGATAAAGATCATAATTTTCAACCATCTCGAATGGAACGTCTTGAACCTCCAACCTTAGATAAGTCCCTGGTCTGAAACCCTCTCTCTCATCATGCTCTTTTCCTAATATATACAAATATATATATCCATGGAAATACGTGTTTAGCAAGATAGTGATGTTTCTTCTGAGATTCAGACAATCATACTACAAACACTGTGGGGGAAAAAAATACAGCTCGTTAGTTGGAGCTAGGATATCACCTATTTGAGATCTCTTCCTTCTGGGACCAGCCAGTAAAGGGCAAGGATCGACTATGCTTGTTGCACTAGATAGAGAGAAATCACCAACACCAGCAATGTGCACCTGGGATAATATTCCTCAAGTCAGTTTTCATATTAGCATGAGAATACTCGAGTAAAACTCATGGTAGAAGAAGTAAAAATTATCAGGTACTGATCAACACGGAAGAAAATGGGACAAGCCTGCATGAAACAAACAGTTCCAAAAAGTGTTTACAGGAAACAAAGTGACTGGTGCAATTACAGCTCTAGTTCCAAAAAGTGACAGGATAAAAAGCAAGAATGGCATCAATTAGCATCTCTAAGAGAAGTACCTTAGTTCCTTTCTTGATATCACAACCTCGAAGATAACCGTACAAAACAATGTCCCTATTGCATCTGTTATCCAGCAGAACTCTTTCTGGCCTAGTAACATCATCAAAACGATCTACCAACACATAAGGTTGTGCAGACTGCCATGACAAAGGATGAAATTCCATAACAGATATGAAGCTTGCCAGATCAAGAATTTCATGCTTTGGGTACCTGTTAAAATAGATAAGAAACCTTGATGGACTATTTTACTTTCAGTGAGTTCCTTGAATTTGAAAAATGGTATACGATACACGCACGAAATATATGAAGCTAATTTGCAATATTATTAAATCATAAGAAACTTACATCCCATGTTCGAGTCCAGATAAACAGAATAGTCTTGCTCCTTCATATATTTGAGTACAGAAATGACTCATGAGGCGTTCTTTGGTTTTTGTTAGTATTTCAACATTTTCGAACATATCAAGATTTGTCAGCACCCCCATAACCTTTGGCATGCTGTGAACTCGTAACATGTTAACAAACTCAAATGTTTCCTGAAATAAGCAAAAGCATCTTGCAATTAAAATTACCATACCAACTTGCTTCTTTTAAAAATCAATCTTACTTTATAGGCACAAAGTCTAAAGTTTCAAATGTTGCCATCAAATCGATGAAAGGGCTTGCTATTTGGAAGCAAATCAAACAAGTTCTAAATCAACTCCTAGTAGTTGTTCCGGGGATTCCAATGGATCTATACATACTATCATATATCAATAACATACTAATTATTGCACTAATGGATGCAGTAAAGAAGGTATTTCTGTTGAGGTATCATTTGGGATATTGTAACAAACATTAGATTCTATTCACATTGTCTCCGAGAAGAAACAAATGCACAATAGATGCGGAAATGCCAAGAAAGATATATTGGAGAGGATATCCAAATTCTTAAAAGAAAATTTATAGAAATGAACACTAGACTAGTCCTAACTGTTATCAAGTATGAACCCAAAGAGAATGGCAGCAATCATAACGCACAATCATTGGAAAGGCAACTAAAAATACATTCAGAAGTTTCTAATGTAATTACTTACCATTTGAAACCCAACATATGCATCAATGAGCAATATTACCGCGTCAGCATACTTTGCAGCATCACGCATACCATTAACATTATTGGGACACTCCACATATTGTATTCTTCTTTTCCCGTCTGACCAAAAACAAAATTCAATGAAAATACATTCTACCAAAATACATAATGAGACCATGACACCAATTTATCTAAAAATAACTCAATATACCTGATGTGATGGTAAAGGGGCCTCGCATGTACAATAAATTAAGATTTTCCTCGGTATAATGCTCAATTAGTGAGCTAATCAATAGGGACTTCCCAACCTAGTAGAAAAGAATACAATAATGCCAATTAGAAGCACTAATTAAAACAACCTATTATCAACTTTAATAAGTTAAATTACCTTGGGAGGACCATGAACAACAATAACATATGGAGGTCGTTCATCTTCTTCCACTTCAGCCGTGAGATCAATAGAAGCAGCTGTTAGGGTACCGACCCTAACTCGTCATAAGCCCATGGGTAGAACTCAACTCGAAAACCGGTTGACTAGATGAGGGAACCCATTGACTTATAAACTACCAATTAAGCCCCATCTAACCAATGTGGGACTAGGATCCCAACATCCCACCACGCCTGCACTCCAACGCCCTCGTTGGCCCACTCTATCGACACCGACCAAGGTAGCCCTTTCTCTTATGGCGGCTTCACTCCTGTCAGTATTCAATGCGGGTGACAACTACGCCCATACATAGGTGCCCCAACACTTTAATCTAGCCTATAGGTCACCCCTTCCGTGGAGCGGGCATGGGTCGTGGTGGTTGGCTCTGATACCAAATGTTAGGGTACCGACCCTAACTCGTCATAAGCCCATGGGTAGAACTCAACTCGAAAACCGGTTGACTAGATGAGGGAACCCATTGACTTATAAACTACCAATTAAGCCCCATCTAATCAATGTGGGACTAGGATCCCAACAGCAGCTTCCTGCTCATCTGCAATAGTAGCTGCTTGAGATGGAGATAACTCTGGATAGTTGCAGTTGTTGTTGGCGGTGGTGCTTTTATATATTTTGAGAAAATTTAGACCACATCGAACATATTGTTGATTACCAGAAGAAGAATCAAACGCCATAATCACTTCGAACCCAGAAACACTTAAAGAATTTCCGATTATCTTTTTGAGTTAGGGTTTGTCTATGAGTAGTGGGGCGAAATTGGTACTTAGGGTTTCCGATTGTCTTTTCACTCATCGGAAACTCAAAAGTGGCAGAAAGAGGATTATTTCCTGGTGCATTTGCCAATTCTTTCTCTCTTTTAATTTTCTTTTTGTTACAGGGCCTACGGATCATGGATGTGCGGTCCATGGGTTATCCATTTGTGAAAACTACAAGGAGACCCATTTTTTGGATCTTTCCTACTGTGAAACCCACGCTCAAAAATTTGAAAGCGCGCCCCCATTTTCACAAACAAAATTATTCTAAAACCCATAATTTAAAAAATTCTGTTTTTTCTCTTTTCTTCTCCTCTTTCCTCCTTCTTCCTTGTTCATCTGTGTTTTTCTTCTCCTTCTCTCTGTCAATTTTATTCTCAGTGGTTTGAGCTTGAGTCTCTCGAAATTAGAGAAGAAGAACCAAAGTTTTACTATTGATGGTGAAATCAAGAGAATGACTCAGATGATAAAGAGAAGGTTACAATGAAGAATTAGGGTTCAATGTGTTCAATTGACGGGAAAATGGGTTTCTACTGTGAGTTATCTGTTACAGATCGAGAATAAATTGAAGATGGATTTCTCGAATTCAAGGGTTTCAAGTTCAGATGCATAAGAATCTTTGGAGTTAGGGTTTGCAGAGAAGCGGTGAGGCTTGTATTAGAGTTTGTCGTAATCTGTTGTTGTTGGTGGATGAGGATCGATTGATGAGATGCTGAGATGGTGGTCTTTCTTTGAGATTTGGGTTTGTGTTAATTTGAGAAATCAGAGAAGCTCAGATTCATTCTATGATGCCAAGAAAGTTACACAGATGACTTTGAACTGATGGGTTCGTGTTGGATCTGGTTTTGAGGAGGAAATATGTGGTGATGTAACTTGAGACTACAGATTTAGTGATGCAGGTGGTGTTGTTGTGCATCTAATCAACTGCAATGGATGTACACAGGTGATATGACTGAGAAGGAGAATGAATTGATCATGGCAATGTGCAGTTACTGGTGTTTACTGACTGGATTTGGGAAGATAACGAGTTAAACTGAAGGTGGTGATGTTCTGGCCTAATGATGTTGGCAGTGCAGTGGAATAACAAAGTGCAGTTGTGGATGTGGAATGAGATTGAGGTTGCAGCTCAGATGAAGTTGTGGCTGGTTCCAGTTAATGCAGAGAATCTGGCCTGAGTGAATGCTTGGAATGCTTAGATGTTGAATAAGATTGTCTTGAAGGTGATGAGACTGGTATACTTGCAGTTGAGAATGTGCAGATGTGTTGCTGGGGATATCTACAAGGGACTGCAATGGACAGTACTGGGGGTATAGAAACTGAACTGAGTGTGAAATGAGATTCAATTTGTTATTGGTGACTGAGCAGGTGTTGATGGTTACAGCTAAGATGGTTTGAAACTGATGGAGCGGCTTGAGCAAATGGTTGTGTTGCAGGTGTAGTGGTTGTAATATTTGGAACCGCAAGAGAGTATTGCAGATTGAATCAAAATGGTGTAATGGGGACTAAGATGGGTTCCGGCGACTGAAGTGATGATTGAGCTGCAGGTTTGGTACATATTTGGTCGTGTTCCAAAGAATCCATATCGACATAAGAAAATCTATATTTGGTACATATTTGGTCGCGTTCATGTCTCCTGGTATTAATGATATCGGGTGCATAGGTCTGTGCATTAGTGTTATGGTGGTGTTGATGTTGGTTTCAATGGGTTATGTATTTAAAATAAAATGGAGCTAAAAGGATGCTGCAGTGGCAACGCAAAGGAGATGGAAATGAAAATGGGTTTGGTGTGCGTGTGACGTGCATTTAAAAGAAAATGGAGGTGTGAATAGTGATGCATAATAGGTTACGCATCTACAAGATTTGTTGCATAACTTGTTATGCATTCTCGAAATTGGTTGCATAACACCTTCTGCATCTTTTTTTTTTTTTTTTTGCATAACTTGTTATGCAAATCCGAAAAACGCTTGCATAACACGTTATGTAGCTACTTTTTCTTAGTATTGAAACCAACAAAAAACAAGACTGTCTAACTTGTCATGCACCTACAATAATATCTGCATAACATATTATCCAGTCGTGAAAATGGATGCATAACCTGTTATGCATCCGAAAATATGACTGCATAATGCATTATGCATTGAGAAAATTGTTGCACAATCTTTTATGCATCGAGAAAATATATGCATAACCTGATATTCATCCGTAAATATGAATGCATACTACATTATGCATCAATTTTTTTATGTACGCACTAAAATCAACCAAAACAATTGTTACATAACTTGTTATAGATGCATAACTTTGTTATTCAAATGCATAACTTGTTATGCAGTCGAGAAAATTGTTGCATAATTCGTTATGCGTCTGCATAATGCGTTATGCATCCTTTTTGGTGGCTGCATAATGGTTATGTATCAAGTTTTCGAAAATTTCGCCTAAAATGATGCTCACTTCCGATTTTTTCGTGAAAAACAAAATTTTGATATTCTTGTTTGTACTCGTTGTGTAGCTCTCTTAAAAAGATTTCCAACGATATAAAATTTGTGAAATTCCAAGGCGCGGATTTTTAGATATGTTATATCCAAGTTGTGTTGCCAATTATACCCCTGATGCATAACCTGTCATGCGGATGCATAATCCATCATGCATACATTTTTAATAATTTCATATAATTATGGGTGTCACAGTACCCAAAATTAATTGTGGGCCTGACAATGAGAATAATATTTTTTTGGGTCTCCCCCTAATTTTCCCATTTACAGAAGCAAGGTCCGATCTCGACTACGATACCGTCTTTAAAGGGTTTAACTTTGTGCCAGTTCTGATTAGCTCATTGGATTGTGTAATTTCCAAGTTGACGCTAAAACGGAGGTCTAGTAATGATGGGAAAGATGTGCCACTCGTACTACCTGATAGGTGTTGTAAAACACCTAAATTTATATCTATTGTTTATGCTTTATTTGCGAGTTTTCTTGTAAAATATGTATCTTATGTTTACTTTTGAGTAATTAGGTGCAATGGAGTCATTCGGAGCGAAAAGGGCAAAAAGGTCGATTTACAGGCGGTACTTGGAGCGAGCTGAGGTGCACGAGAAGGAGATGAAGAATGAATTGTCGGTTCCTCAAAACTAATAGTTGCGTTGAGAAAGGAATTAGCTTGTCAGTTATGCGAAACTGACAAGCCATATATGATCTTGGTTGACCCTTATCTATGTCACTTGGGTGGATTTATCCACCTGCTTTTTATCACCGAAACCCTAAAAATCAGAGAGCAATAATGCTCTTATCATTGCCTTACTGCCTCTCTTTCTTACTCCACCTGAAATTCAGAGAAGACGATTGCGACTGGGATAAACCGAGAAGAAGAGAAAGAAGAGATGAAGAAATTCTGCTGCTGTGATAAGTGTTGCAATGAGGATCTGATGAAATTTTGGTTCGACATTTCTGAAGATGATTCAATGGGTTGAGTTAATTTTGAGGATTGGCAGCAGATTTGGCATGAATTCTGTCGTTCGAAACAGGGAAGAAGCATAAGATGATGTTGCTATTGGTTGAGAGAAATCCAGGATTTGGTAATTGAATCTGAGATGAGCAGCTGCTTCTGTTGAGTTTGAAAAGAGGAGGAGGAATTAAATGGCCTTCGCAAGATGGCATTAGTCTGATATGACTCAGCCCATTCAGCTGGTTAGTTAGCTGACTCACTTCAACTCGATATGACCTTGACCCACTTGACTGGTGACCGGTTTGACTTCACCGGTCACCTGAGCTCTCTTCCGGTCACTTTTCCGGCCAATTTACGGACATAATACCAATTTTCCGGCGACTATTTTTGGGACATATTTTCACATGGGTATTCCTCACATATGGGCTTGGTGGACATCTTGTTATTGGACTTCGGGCTTTGAAAACCTAGTTTTGGAAAGAGGAAAAGCTACAAAAGGAGAAAGTTTTCTAGAACTTTGGGGGGATCAATTATTTTTCTACTTGGAGTTTTGGAGAGCGGCGACTAGGGTTTGCTTTTCATTTGTTTTTCATCTTTTTCATTATTTTATTATTGATTATATGATTATGATGAACTCAAAAGCTATGAGTAGCTAAATAACATATTATTGGTTATGGGATAAAGTTGATTTCTCAACATGATATTTGATTCTATGAATTAGTTTTGTCTCAATAATTTACTATTTGTGATTCACAATTAATAGTGTTATATAGTTTGAATGCTTGTTTAGTCGAGTCCGGAATCGATTGAGTTTGTCTTCATCCTTATTGCTAGATTAGGGTTTTCAATACGAAAAAGTTGTCTATTCCTGATTCTAAGTAGCATAATTGTGGGTAGTGCTTGTAGTGATATATCCTACTAGTCACAAGTGAATCATAACTTTTGTTAAAACGGATTAGTGCTTTTACACGTTCGTTTGCATTGATTAGTCTTATTCCATAGAACTTATTGCTTTTAGGGAGTTAAACTTGATTATGCTTTTACAAGTTAGGTTGCTTTCTAGGAAGAATTCACATATACATCTTTTAATGTGGTTGTGATGAAAGCAGGGAATTAGCGGGATATTCTTGCGATGCTGAATTGCATGCTATTGAACTGAATTGCAGGCGGGGTTATGAAGTTATACTTTAACTGAGCGCGTTAAAATTGAGCTGCAGATGGAGATTATGGAGCTCTGAGTTGAAGAATGGAGGAGTCTTAGGTAGAGATGAACCGAAGTTGCTGCAGAAAACGATGTTGTTAAACCTGACTCGCAGGTGGTAGTGATGGGGCTAGACTCAGCTGTATCAGATGAGCTTAAGGAATGGTGGTGTGGGGATAAGGCTGTAGAGAACAAGAAAGTGAAGAAAGAGAAGTTATGAAGCTGCAAGATGGTGATTGAATGACAGAACTTGTGTATCCATTGAGCTGAAGAGATATGGTTATGTTGGTGCTAAGTAGGGCTGCACAAGAGACGGTACGGTCCGGTTTTTTATTGGAACCGGTCCCTGTACCTGGTGTTGACCGGTACCTCATTTTGAGGACCGGTACCTATACTTGTACCTGGAGTTGTACCTGTACCTGTAAGACCGGTCCGGTACATGACCGGTACCGGGTTTTTACCCATATTTTGACACAGATGGAAAAAAAACTTCTCCTGGACCATGTTCTTCTTCTTCTTCTCATCGTCGTTAATTGATTACACTAAAGCCTTACATCTGATTATACCATTTAATTCTCAAAAATTGAAGATTAATTGAAACCTCTAATTTATCAAATTAACAACAAACCCCCAAATTTAGTGTAGACCCTAAAAATTCTAAGTTGTAGATACTTCAATTACAAACCGAAACATGATGATGCATGTGATTTGAGCAAGAATATGATTTGGTTTTCAATAATTACTTGTTTCAATAATCATTCAGATCAATTAAGATTGATTGATTTCTGTTTCCATATGTGCTGCCTAAACTTCTTGTTGTTGATTGAAGAAGAAGAAGAATAAGAAGAAGAAGTTAGTTGGTGAAGAAGAAGTGAACGATTGGTTCTGCCGCTTCCTGTTCTTCACTCTTCGGGTGAGAGTCGAGAGAAAAGAAGAAGAAGTGGAATGAGAATATGAGATGGACAGAAGAAGACGATAAATATGACCTAGCATAGATGGCTAGGATTTACTAATCTAACGTCTATAGATAAAACCGGTACTTCCGGTCCAGTCAGTCGGAATTGGTGTAAAACCGATCCCTGTACTCACTCTACACCGGTTCTCGTTTTCAATACCGTTCCCTGTACCGCCTACACCGGTACCGGTACGGTCCCGGTTCGGTTTTTTCGGTTCCAGACCGGTACAGGGACATGTGATCGGTTCTTGTGCAGCCTTAGTGCTAAGTGGAATGTGGCTGAAGCGCAATGATAGTGCAGCACAAGACTAGAATGTGCAATATTGGCTATGGCCTTCGCAAGATGGCATTAATCTGATCCGACTCAGCCCATTCAGCTGGTTAGTTAGCTAACTCACTTCAACTCGGTATGACCTTGACTGGTGACTGGTTTGACTTCGCCGGTCACCTGATCTCTCTTCCGGTCACTTCTACGGCCAATTTCCGGCCATAATACTAGTTTTCCGGCGAATATTTTTGGGAGATATTTTCACATGGGTATTCCTCACATATGCGCTTGGTGGACATCTTGTTATTGGACTTTGGGCTTTGAAGACCTAGTTTTGGAAAGAGGAAAAGCTACAAAAGGAGAAAGTTTTCTAGAACTTTGGGGGGATCACGTATTTTTCTACTTGGAGTTTTGGAGAGCGGCGACTAGGGTTTGCTTTTCATTTGTTTTTCATCTTTTTCATTATTTTATTATTGATTATATGATTATGATGAACTTGGTAGGCCCGGAAAGTTGTTTATATTACGGCCTACGGAATTACCGCAAGTGCACGGTGTCGTGATGTAGCACTGGGCACGTACGGGTCGAACCACAGAGACTTGTGGTGCCCTTATGTGATCTAAGCTTGCTAACGACTCCGAGTTCTGAGTGACAACAAGTGACAGAATGGTTTTGGATGCCGATACGGCCAAGTTATTGGCTGAAGTGACTCTAGCTAAGGTAACGAGATAGTGTAAAGGGGTTGCTAAGGTTATCGATTCCACCACTAACCTATGCTATGTTTTCACTTCATGAAATTACTCTTATCCTTGTGACAAAGTCAAGGGAGAGTGTCAAGTCTCCACTTACCTAAGGTTGTTTCTCCGCTTGATAGATTAATCACAACTAAGTTTACTACCCAAGTATTACTTGTCCGATTAAGGTACAAATAATCGAGGATCATAATAATTCATTAAGCTTGGGTTGCGGTATACATAACAAAGAGGGGATCAAACTACGGTGCATCCATGGCGTTGGTATGCACCGTGAAAGCAAATTGTTATCACACCGAAATTAATCCTATCTAGAAAACATTCAATCATTCAAGAACATTCATGAAGAAGAACACGGTGATAAGCTAGGGTTTCATCTCAAACCCTAGCAGAATTAAACTAGAACATGCTTTGAGATAAACACAATACAAATTAAACCTAAAGTTGACAGACCCGGCTAATCCAAAGCGTGTCTCGAACACTCACAAGCAAGTTCTTATTTATACATGCAAGACTTGAAAATATCTCAAACCCTAATTTAATGTAAAAACAGAAATTAAATTAAAGTTGAATCGAACCCATACTCTACAGCGTCGTTCTCTTCTGTCTAATCGTGCTCAGAACTCTATTGCTTTGATTTTTCCCCACTGTGATGAAACCCTAACCTAGTTCCTTCTATTTCTCACTTAGCTTCTAGGTTTAGAAGCTATGAATGAAATAGAAGCAAGTAGGAGGTGATGGCGTGGTTGTTGGCTGATGGCGACAGAAGAGAGAAAGGAGTTGGTAGTGGTGAGGCGGCTCTGCAAAGGGTGTGGAGGTGGTCGGGGAGAGGGAGTTGCAGAGGTCTGAGGTAAGAGAAGGTGGAAGAAGAAGATAGGGTTTGGTCGGGGTATAGGGTGTGTGAAATTTTGCTGTGAGGCGGGTGTATCAGGGGAAGATGAGGAGGCCTCAGCGAGCATTGGATGAAGCTGGTGTGATCTGAACGGCTGAGGATGGTTGCCGGTTTTGGAGCGATCTAGTGTTGCACGGAGCATCAAGAGATGATGTATAGTGAGGGCAGCGACCGTTGGATGTAGAAGATCGAAATCTCGACGGCTTGGAGTGCACGGGCTCGGATCCGGGTCGCGGGTCAGGTCTAGCTCAAGCCCATGTCTTGAGATGAGTTGCTACTTGTTGGGTTGCAACTCGTTGCGCGTGGCTTTGGCTATCTCGCTCCATAGATGCTCGACTCCAATTCTTCGCTCTTTTGGCTCCTCGGATTCTCAGGACTTTATTTAGTACCTAAAAATACAAAATTAATTAAAACAAATATTTATTCTTGAAAACAAAGAAAACACAGAACTGGGATAATATCGATTTCTATACGCAAAAGATGAGTAAAATGCCAATAAATAGATGTATAAATATGCAATATTTGGCACTCATCAAATACCCCCAAACCTGAATTTTACTTGTCCTCAAGTAAAACAGTAAAAATAAGAAATCCTAACTATACCACCTGTCATTTGGTCTCTCGAATGCATTTAGCGTATGCACTAAGCCTTTAAACCCCTAGGTGTCCCTAGTGGACGAGTTGTAGTCTCGTGAGGGTTTACAAGAGGTGTACCCACAAAACCTTCTCCAACTTCAGAGTGTAAAAGAGTCTCAAGCATCCTAAGAGCTATGAGAACATAGAGTTTCGCATGCTAGTAATGAAGTTAGAACTATCGAAGAACGCATTCTCATCCTTAAGTCTTTGAGCGAGAAGTAACCATACCATATGAAAGAATTCGGATTCGATTGTGATCATAAGTCTCAACTTCGCCTCACCATTAGGGTTTTATGATAATTGCACTCAAAAAGATCGCTTTTAGTCTCTCATGTGTGCAGGCGAGGAATAAAGAGAGAAATCCGCACACGTTGTAGGTAAGAAGGATAACCTTAGAAATAAAATCTGGAGACTCCACGAAGTGTGGACAAAAAGAATCTTTTTCTAATGATCTCTAAGAAAGGAAATCAACCATTAGCAAGGGTGGGAGTACTCACTCACTTCTCACCCGATCGGCAATTAATATCACTCTCTCATAAGAAACCATAGAAACGTCTTCAATTTTCGGTCTTCGGTCTTCAGTCTTCAACTATTGATGACGAACTTCTGAACTTCACAAAAACTTAATAATAATTTTTTTTTTTTTTTTTTTTTTTTTTTTTTTTTTTTTTTTTTTTTTTTTTTTTTTTTTTTTTTTTTTTTTTTTTTTTTTTTGGTTACAAACACTAACAACGATAAAATTTAAATTTTCACAAACTTCATTAATTCTCATCTTATTTTCTTTTCTTTGTTGCACATAAACCTTGGACTATATCAATTTTTCTTTCAATATTCGATTCTCGCTCGGTTGTCGACGATGATGTGTTTCTATGGGTCTTGCTTGATTGAGAGAGAGAGAGATGCTAAGCGCAAATCGATATTTAGAAGGAGTTTTCATCTTTAGACGTCACCCTCATGATTGACGGAATTAGCACTCAAGAGATCAAAAGTAGTCTTTGAAAGTGGTGCGAAGTTGGGTAGCTCACAATTCCTACCCTAATTGACGTATGGTGACACACACTCTAAAAGCTTTTCTAGAAAGTCACAAAGAGTGAAGGTCGGTACCTCGCTTGATGTAAAATGGGTAGTCTCCACTATGGTTGATCACAATTCTACTACCGAATATCTAAACAAGACCTAATTCGCCCTCCAGGGATGGTTAAATCCAACTTTAACGCTCTAATCAACTAAGAAACCCGATTGTGTTCTCCGATACTTCCAATTTGTTATTTCGGTCGATTCTCTATGTAAACATAGCTAGAAGCATGCTAGTGACTCTAAAATCTCTAAAAGTTGGAGGTTTTTATTTGCAAAAAGTTTTGAATTTTTTTTTTTTTTTTTTTTTTTTTTTTTTTTTTGAAAATAAAAGATTAAAAAGAATAAAAACTCTAAATGCAAATCACACCCCCAAACCTAAATCAAACATTGTCCTCAATGTGTCAACAGATAGGAAAAAATTAAACAGGTCACATACCATGAGAACTATCTTTGAAAAGATAAAAGGGAAGAGATTACCTGGATATGTCGGCGGGAGCAAGGTTGAGCTTCATTCGTCAAGGCTAGAATCCAATATTCTCAACGGAGATCATATCGGATTAGCATAATATATGTGCAAGAAGACTCAACCGAATCAAGAAAAGAAAATTTAACAAGTCCTACTGGATTATATACAAAAATTCACCATAAACTAACAATCTAAAGAGTTGAGGATCAACCCAATAGAAAATATATACAAACATCAACAGCCTTACACAGATATAACAAGAGAGTGCAAGCAAGACTGCAGATGTGAAGGAGTTTCCCCCAAACCTAAATTTGTGAACGGGTGTGTTTGTGAGAACAAAATCTTGCAATTTTAAAGGTACATCATGCAAAAGGTCTAACTCAAAATGAGTTTTGCTAATTACACGAGACATACATATTCCAACCGTGGCTCCTTAAGATTGTTATACTTTGATGCAAAATAGTCCAAGAGGACTTGGGAAGCACAAAGCTCTAGGCCTAAGTTAGGCATTTTCGAAAAGTTGGTTTTGCAATTTTGTGACAAACAACACCTAGGTTTGGTGGAGGAGTTTCAATTTGTGACTCAGGAGAGAGGTTAGGTACATCTAAGTTATTTTCATGTATAAAATCATTTGCACCGTCACACTCTTTCCTAAGGTCAGGAGTGGGTAAATCATGGTCATTTTCACAGGATAATTCCACAGGTTCCACATCAATATCACATGCATGAATATCAGAAGAAGCATCATTCATAGGGTTCACAGAAGAGACACTTAATGTCGCTGAACCTAAAAATTCTATTACATTTTCAAAATACACATGCTCTTCATATTCATCATCATCATCATCATAGCACGATTGCATTTCCCTAACATTCATTTCACCTTGAAATTCCTCCCTTTCCTCATTTAGTGCATCAAGAATTTGACTCAATTTGAGTTCTAAACTCTCAAACTTTTGCTCAAGGTTTTGATTCAATTCTAGAGTTTCATTATGTTGTTCAATGAAAGGAGAGTTTTCACTAATGGGTATGCATTCCTCATATGGATATTCATTGTATGGTTGTGCATGAGGTTCACTAGAGAAGGGAAATTCAGACATGTTGCTATATGGATGGTCATGCATTGCATTCATTTCAAGCCTAGCATTTTGCTCCATGAGTGTATCCATTATTGATTGCAAACTAGGAGTTGGGGGAGTATAAAATTGTTCATCTCCCCATTGTGGTGAATGATGCATGTGTGTAGGTTGATTATGGTCCCAATAGTCACTTCTAGATACTTCGTACATTGGATTATCATGGTTTTCCCTAGATTGTCTAAAAGCATGCAAAATATCACAAGAATCTCAGCAGGTGGTCTAAGCCACCACATAAGGTGCAAGCATGCGTTTCATATTGCCTCGAAAAACTAGATTCGACAGATTGCCTTTCTAAAGCAGATTGCCTATCTAAAGCAGATAGTCGAGCCTCTAATTGATCTAAAAGTGATGACTGGGTATGAGGAGAGTGTTCATTCTCAACCTGTGGTGGATGATACATGTGCTCATAGTGATTAGGGTATGTGAGGTCAGGGCCCTGAGAAGGCGCATAAAATTCTCTAAAATCACTATGGTATGTGGGGGGTTCATCCTGTGAAGCGTGCCCGTAAGCACGCTCTCTAAGGGATTTGTTTCCATCCCCAGATGCGGACCAAAATCCTGACATGGTCTAGCTCTCAAATTGAACTCAAAGCCCA
This sequence comes from Papaver armeniacum, assembly GCA_023531295.1. Taxonomy (NCBI): domain Eukaryota; kingdom Viridiplantae; phylum Streptophyta; class Magnoliopsida; order Ranunculales; family Papaveraceae; genus Papaver; species Papaver armeniacum. Next base: position 87,180 of record JAJJWW010013505.1, read on the forward strand.
GTGAAGTGGACTAAGTTTGGTTTATTGGGTTTTTGGTTTGTTGGGTTTCATTTGGTTTGTTGGGAAGCCTAGTAGTTGTTGGCTCAATTTGGTTTTGATGGGCTTAGTTTGGTTGCAGCCCAAAGTGTTTGCAAACTTAATGGGTGTGGTAAACCTAGTGAAATTGGGTTCTAGCCCAAATGATGTGGGCTCAGTTTTTGTGCAGACAGCCCAACAGTTTAGCTAATATGGGCTTGGCTGTTAAAGGTTTGCTTCAGCCCAGCTGTGTGGGATTCAGATTTGGTTTAAGCCCAGCAGTGGCTTATGTGGGCTTGGGTGGTTGCAAGCAGAGCCCAGGTTAGGTAAGGTTGGCAGAAGGTTGGCAGCTTGCCAGGCCAGTGGTGGTGGACTCAGTCTTAGTGACACTGGTTCTTGGTTGGCAAACTTAGCCACTGGCTGTGTGCACAGCCTGGTTAAGTTGTCACAGCACAGTTAGTGCTTGCAGCCTAGTGCTTGCATAGCACAGTTTATGCAGGGGTTGGCTTTCAAAATTATCACAGCACAGGATCAAGTAATGTGCTGGTCTCAACACAGCACTAGTATGCACACAGCACTAGAAAACCGAGATGGCCCGAGCAGCTTCACATTCATTCAAGCATAAAAATCTCACACACGGCGAGGCATGGGTATCTCGGCTAACTTGGGTTTCCAAGTTACACCCAAAACTTGCAGTACGAGGGCTTGCAAGGAGCGGCACTCACGGGGTTTAGGGCTCATGCAATTAGCTCACTAAGGTTTTACGGGCTCAACAGGGGTCTCACACAAATTTCTTGGCTTATCAAAGACAGTAAGCCTGAGACTAGCACAAGGCACCACTCACCTTACAAGTCGCGGGGCTTGCTCGGCCTTGGTTGCACTTGTGCAGCCAAGATGGTCTGTCTTCTTTGCACTATGCTCTTTCTGCCAAAGCAATCACAAGCAAGCGCTTCCTATTCATGCACCTTGGCTCGGAGTTACCACCAAAGCAAGAAGAAAAGCGCAATGCGGCACACATGCATCTCAAGGTCAGGGTTTCCCTTGGTTTCTTTCCTTTGGCTTGTTCAGCAGCAGCAACAGCCAAGGAGCATAGAAGGTACCTGTCGCTTAGAAGGAAAATTTAGTCCTCAGATTTGCACAGTTATGCACTGAGATGCAAATGATATGTAAATGAGATGCACTGAGATGCAATCAAGGGAGCTCAGAGACAGGTGCAAGAATGCAATACAAATGGTATGCCCCCAATGCAACAGATGGCAGGCTAAGTTGGACTGACACAGGGCTTGAAGAGTTTAAAATGCAAAGTATGAAACAAAATGTTTATGCTAAATTATACCAAGGTACCAAAGTTACAGATGCAAGTTACAAAGGTTCAAACTAAGTTATACTAGACTAAGTTATACTAAAACAAGAAGAAAAGCAAAGAGTGCAAGTTATAAATGATTCTACTGAGAATGTAACAGAAGAGAAACTAAATGCTAAACACAAAATACAAAAGCAAAGACAGAGGATATGCACTAAATGCTAAAAATTTCAAGGCTAAATGCAGGTGAGAATGTACAGGGGATATGTACAAAGTAAAGACAAGCACAAAAATCACAGGCACGCGCCAAGTCCCCGGCAACGGCGCCAAAAACTTGGTAGGCCCGGAAAGTTGTTTATATTACGGCCTACGGAATTACCGCAAGTGCACGGTGTCGTGATGTAGCACTGGGCACGTACGGGTCGAACCACAGAGACTTATGGTGCCCTTATGTGATCTAAGCTTGCTAACGACCGAGTTCGAGTGACAACAAGTGACGAGAATGGTTTTGGATGCCGATACGGCCAAGTTATTGGTCAAGTGACTCTAGCTAAGGTAATGAGATAGTGTAAAGGGGTTGCTAAGGTTATCGATTCCACCACTAACCTATGCTATGTTTTCACTTCATGAAATTACTCTTATCCTTGTGACAGATCAAGGAGAGTGTCAAGTCTCCACTTACCTAAGGTTGTTTCTCCGCTTGATAGATTAATCACAACTAAGTTTACTACCCAAGTATTACTTGTCCGATTAAGGTACAAATAATCTGAGGATCATAATAATTCATTAAGCTTGGGTTGCAAAGTATACATAACAAAGAGGGGATCAAACTACGGTGCATCCATGGCGTTGGTATGCACCGTGGAGAGCAAATTGTTATCACACCGAAATTAATCCTATCTAGAAAACATTCAATCATTCAAGAACATTCATGAAGAAGAACACAGTGATAAGCTAGGGTTTCATCTCAAACCCTAGCAGAATTAAACTAGAACATGCTTTGAGATAAACACAATACAAATTAAACCTAAAGTTGACAGCCCGGCTAATCCAGGCGTGTCTCGAACACTCACAAGCAAGTTCTTATTTATACATGCAGAACTCGAAAATATCTCAAACCCTAATTTAATGTAAAAAAGAAATTAAATTAAAGTTGAATCGAACCCATACTCGGCGTCGTTCTCTTCGTCTAATCGTGCTCAGTAACTCTATTGCTTTGATTTTTCCCACCGTGATGAAACCCTAACCTAGTTCCTTCTATTTCTCACTTAGCTTCTAGGTTTAGAAGCTATGAATGAAATAGAAGCAAGTAGGAGGTGATGGCGTGGTTGTTGGCTGATGGCGACAGAAGAGAGAAAGGAGTTGGTAGTGGTGAGGCGGCTCTGCAAAGGGTGTGGAGGTGGTCGGGGAGAGGGAGTTGCAGAGGTCTGAGGTAAGAGAAGGTGGAAGAAGAAGATAGGGTTTGGTCGGGGTATAGGGTGTGTGAAATTTTGCTGTGAGGCGGGTGTATCAGGGGAAGATGAGGAGGCCTCAGCGAGCATTGGATGAAGCTGGTGTGATCTGAACGGCTGAGGATGGTTGCCGGTTTTGGAGCGATCTAGTGTTGCACGGAGCATCAAGAGATGATGTATAGTGAGGGCAGCGACCGTTGGATGTAGAAGATCGAAATCTCGACGGCTTGGAGTGCACGGGCTCGGATCCGGGTCGCGGGTCAGGTCTAGCTCAAGCCCATGTCTTGAGATGAGTTGCTACTTGTTGGGTTGCAACTGTTGCGCGCGGGCTTTGGCTATCTGCTCCATAGATGCTCGACTCCAATTCTTCGCTCTTTTGGCTCCTCAGATTCTCCGGACTTTATTTAGTACCTAAAAATACAAAATTAATTAAAACAAATATTTATTCTTGAAAACAAAGAAAACACAGAATCTGGGATAATATCTGATTTCTATACGCAAAAGATGAGTAAAATGCCAATAAATAGATGTATAAATATGCAATATTTGGCACTCCTCAGAACTCAAAAGCTATGAGTAGCTAAATAACATATTATTGGTTATGGGATAAAGTTGATTTCTCAACATGATATTTGATTCTATGAATTAGTTTTGTCTCAATAATTTATTGTTTGTGATTCATAATTAAAGTGTTATATAGTTTGAATGCTTTTTTAGTCGAGTCCGGAATCAATTGAGTTTGTCTTCATCCTTATTGTTATATTAGGGTTTTCAATACAAAAAAGTTGTTTATTCCTGATTCTAAGTAGCATAATTGTGGGTAGTTCTTGTAGTGATATATCCTACTAGTCACAAGTGAATCATAACTTTTGTTAAAACGGATTAGTGCTTTTACACGTTCGTTTGCATTGATTAGTCTTATTCCATAGAACTTATTGCTTTTAAGGAGTTAAACTTGATTGTGCTTTTACAAGTTAGGTTTCTTTCTAGGAAGAATTCACATATACATCTTTTAATGTGGTTGTGATGAAATCAGGGAATTAGTGGGATATTCTTGTGATCAAGGTATCCTAGGACTTTTAGTAAATGAGAGATTAAAATTCCAATTCTAGTCATTGATGAAAATACATGTTTGTGAATGATACTATCTCGTGACCAATATCTTCTCTTTATTGATTATTCAAATTATTTTATTTGCTTTGCTCTATTTTATTGCTTAGATAAAACAAAAATCCCCCCTCAGTTACTAAGAAACTGAAACTCTATAACAACAAAAGCCTCTCTGTGGGAACGAACTCTTTCTTACCACGTACTTCATTTATATTTAGTAGAGTGAGAAAGTGAAATTATATTTTCTCGGCTGACAACCGATCACTACCTACACCAAGTAATAAAGAGGTGTTTGATAATCTTATACTTCTAGCAATTTTAATGTTAAATAAGTTTGGAACATTCACGGAGCAATGGAATGAAACCCAGGAGCGTCAAACTGAATTAGATGCAGGAGATGTTAAAAAGTGCTTGGAACAACGGAAGGATGAACCAATTAGTCGTGCATCCAAAAGTGTAATTCAGAATTTTGAAATTTTTGTGCTCATAGTCGTTGCTCGCGTGTTTAACTCCATCACCACAATTACTGGCGTGACTTTTGTCTTTGACCGTGGGAAGTTTAGGCACAACTCTTATGATGCTTGGAGACGCATTTCTTGGATATTTCGGTTTATGACCTCTAAAGCTATGAATTTTGTATTTGATCTTGGTAAGACGGTAAACGTGATATTTACATTTTTCATGGAGGAAAAGAATTCGTATTATGTGATTACTACTCGAAGTCTGGAGCAATATATGGAAGGAATGAAGTTTTTCTTATTAGCTAACTCGAGGGCGAGTTTCTTTCAAGAAGGGGGGACTTATGTAGGACATTTTCCATTATCGTATCAATTGTTCCAGTTGATCCTTTGTTTTTGTCTGTGTCAACTATGACAGTTGATCCTAGCGTCTGTTTTAGTTTACTTGATTTGCAAGTCCTTTACTTTCCTAGTTTAGGTTAAATTCCTTTTTTTTTCTTTTTAGTCGGTCATGCTAGTTTATATAAAGACTAAGCCTTCTTGTTTAGAGATTCAATCTTTTATCAATCAATTATCAATATTATTATCATTATCAAACCCTAAAGTCTTGATCTTAGAATCAGATTTTATTAAGTTTCTGACGGAACTTAAACTCTCTTCTCATCCCCAGCAACTAGTTTGCTTTCACCTCTATCAATCCTGGTATGTACTACATTAGTTTTGGCAAATTTTTGGGTGCCTAAAAGAAGGAACAGAAATCTACGCGTCTATTTCTTAAACTGAAATCGACGGTGCATAACCTTTTTAAGGACTTGATTTATATGCGGCAGGAAACTGAATACACCTTTAAAGTCTTCGGGAAAAACCTACTGTTGTTTTGAACCCTTGTTACAACATTCAGTCCCATTAGGATTTTTGATACCTGGGAATATGATTCCAAAAATATAGTTTGCTTGGAATATGATTCCTTTATTCTTGATTGGCTTAGTCAGGATTAGGATCAAAAAGTAAGGGAATAGTTACCAAAATAAAAAAATATTGAAAAAAATTTGATTCCCAACCTATGGAAACCTAAACCCACCTTTGAGATGGGTTAATTTTTTATTCCAGATATTTGGGAAACCTAAAATTAAAGGAATATAATTCCTGCAGATATTAGGCATCCCAAACAAGGGTATGAAATCATATTCCCGGGAATAAGATTCCATACCCATGAAACAAACACGCTATTAAAGTCTCCGGGAAAAACCTTGCACTGTTTTCAACCCTTGTTATAATATTCTCTGTTGCATTGTGTTCTTTTCGTGTTACAAGGAGTAATAATAACCATGGAGTTCCTTCCATCGGATATCGTGGTAGACATACTTTCTTGACTACCAGTCGATTTTGTTTTAGATTGTAAATTAGTTTGCATAAGTTGGCTAAATTACCTCACTCGTAGATGGGATCAATCCGCTAAGGTGCATTATCGACGTCAGTTACTATAACTTGCTAGTCCTGGTGCACGACTTTATTACGGAGACGAGTATAACAATATCCATCACAATTTCTCTTACAAGACACTTCAAGAAACTGGCGTCAGCTATCCTCGTATGATGGGCGTGGACGGAATAGTCGTTGGCATAGTTGGTTCATGTAATGGACTGATTTGTCTCAACAAATACTGTTGGAAACAATGCAAAAATTCACACAAAAGTAAATCTCAAACAGCTGAGTCGCGGACTAGGTCACTATCTTTAAGGTGTTTCGCGACTCTGCCTCTTGATTGTGCTAGCAGTCAATTCTTTGTCGAAAACCTTATGGGATAAAACAGCTGATACTCTCTTGTTCGATTTCTCTTCACCTTGAGAAATCGGACCAACTATCACTCTTTCTTACACTTGCTCGGAACTCAATAGATGTAAAAAACTATATATTTTTCATCCTCTGTAAAAACTGGTCTTATAAAACTCAAGAGAATCAATCAACTTTTAATGAAAATAAATTATGAGTAACTACACTCAATTAACCTTCCGTAACAGTCAGAAAACGGGCAAGATATATTGTCAAGATTAAAGACAATTAATTAGAGAATAATTACCTTAAATGTTTTTCAAAACCAAAAGTCAAATCTGCAAAAAATAAGTTTTTTGAATCACAGACCTCCCAAGACCCCAAGGCCCCGCTCTTCCGGATTTTATTAAATACATATTGATATATAAATATACCTAGTCAAATGCATGGGGTGAGACTTGAACCCAAGTCTATAGTGTGGGAGCCCAAAATAATACCACCACACTATCTCTCTAAGTTTGGTACAATATTACAAAACTATGTTTTTAAATATATATCCCAACAATCCCCCACTTATATTTCAAAACATTGAGCAAGTGTTATACAGTTGTGCATAAGCAAAGGTGCCTTTCGACTTGAACCTCTACATAGTGTTAAACTTTCTAAGTATCAGGTAACTAGAGTGACTCGCGTCTTGAACTCTAACTAATACTAGATTATTCAACACACACAACTATATCTAGAGTAAAGTCCTTAAGTTCGCACATTAAGGTCATGTGCTTATCCCTTTTTTAACGAACGGTCTAGAGAACTGCCCAAGATCTCATAGAAGGCGGCCACACCTTCACATCCGTATAGGTGAGTCTATCAAGAATATTCATGTGTATCCCACTCTAACATAAGATCCATAGGCATCATTAAGAGTTTAAACACTCAACCTATTTCCCACTTTAGGATATCATGCTATGGGAGTGCATGACTCTATCATATAATTTATAACTTCTTCTAGTCCCTTTGAACCTATTTCTAGGTTGCGTATCCATTACAAATGACTCAACTTCTCACGGGCAGAAGTCCCATACTTTTAGAGATATTTCATACCTTTTCTTTAGCTAATCCTTTCTTCAAAGTATCAGCTATATTTCCTTTAGACCTTACATGATCTACTCTTAAAACACCAGTTGTGAGAAATTCTCTAATTGTGTCGTGCTTTTGACGTATCTGTCGATTCTTATTGTTATTATAACAATTATCTACTACTCTGATAGCTGCGGTACTATCGCAGTGGATCAAAATGGCTGGTATTGGTTTTTCCCATACTTGAATGTCTGACAACATACTTTTCAGCCAACCTGCCTCTTCACTAGCTGCTGCTAGTGCCATCAATTCAGCCTCCATCGTAGATTGGGCTATAATTGACTATTTCTTTAATCTCCAAGATACAGCGCCCCCAGCAATAGTAAAAACATATCCACTGGTGGCCTTCGAATCATCTGAAAGAGTGTTCCAATTAGCATCGCTAAATCCTTTAAGTACTGCGGGATACCTCTGAAAGTGTAGTCCTAGGTTTGTGGTTCTTTTCAGATACTGCATAACCCTCTTAATAGCAGCCTAGTGTTCCAAACTAGGATTACTGGTAAACCTGCACAGAACTCCCACTGCATATGCAATGTCTGGTCTAGTACAATCAGTTGCATAACGCAGACTTCCAATTATACTAGCATATTCAATTTGCCTAACACTTTCTCCAGTATTCTTAAACAATTTCACACTAGGATCATAAGGAGTACAAACAGGATTACAATCAAAATAATCATACTTCCTCAGAATTTTTTCAATGTAGTGAGATTGATCTAAAGAAATACCACTACTAGTTCTAGTTATTTTGATTCCCAAGATTACACTAGCTTCACGCAAATCTTTCATGTCAAGCATGCTTTTAGTTTCATTGACAACAGATAAATTGGAACCAAATATCAGCAAATTATCTACATACAAGCAAACAATCACACACACATCATTCTCAAATTTATAGTAGATGCATTTGTCACACTCATTTATTCTGAAGTTATTTGAAATCATTAAATTATCAAATTTCTCATGCCATTGTTTGGGAGCTTGTTTCAAACCATAAAGAGACTTTTCTAGCTTACATAATTTTTGTTCTTGTCCAGGAATTACAAAACCTTCAGGTTGTTCCATGTAAATTTCCTCTTCTAATTCACCATTCAAAAAAGCAGTTTTAACATCCATTTGATGAATAACAAGATTATGAGTAGCAACAATAGCAATCAAAACACGTATAGATGTTAATCTAGTAACAGGGGAATAAGTATCAAAAAAATTCTACGTTCTCTCGTTGCCTATAACCTTTGGAAACTAGTCTAGCCTTATACTTATCTACTGTTCCATCAGGTTTCAGTTTACTTTTCAAAACCCATTTAAAACCTATAGGCTTACTACCAGGAGGTAAATCTACTATATGCCAGGTTCTGTTAGACATATGAGAATCTCATTCATTATCTACAGCTTCTTGCCAGAAACTAGACTCTACAGAACTAAACGCCTCTTGTAAATTAGAAGGTTCTTCCTCTACAACGTAACACTCAAAATTGGGATTTTTATCTTTTGTCTCGATCCCTAGCTCTTTTTCGCATCTAGGTTCAAATTCAGTGATCCTAGTTTCTTCACTTCTAGGTTCTTCTAATCTAGGTTCAGAATCAGCACTAGGTAAAGTACTAGGTATTGAACCCCCACTATTTCTAGATTTAAAAGGAAATCTCTCTTCAAAGAAATCAACGTCAATAGATTCAATAATAACCTTATTATTAATATCAAAGAACCTGTAAGCTTTATTGTTTTGGATCAGGTTTCCTAACAAAAGCTAAACAACCCCAAACTCTAAAATAAGAGACATTAGGTTTTCTATTTCTCCAAAGTTCATAAGGAGATATCATGGTTTTATTATTAGGAATGCGGTTCAAAACATGGCAAAGAGTTAACAAACATTCACCCAACCAATGAGAAGCAGCACCAGAACTAAGCAAACAAGCAACAGTCAATTCAGTGAGAGTACGGTTCTTTCTTTCAGCTTTTCCGTTCATTTGAGGATTATAAGGAGCTGTTTTTTTCATGTATTATGCCATTAGATTGATAAATTTCAGTAAAAGGACCAGAATCATATTCAGTGCTTCTATCACTACGAAATCTCTTAATTTTTCTACCAAATTGATTTTCAACTTGAACAATAAAGATTTTAAACTTTTCAATAACTTCATTCTTATGGCTCAACAAATAAACATACGTATAATTAGAACAATCATCAATTAACATCATAATATATCTCTTGCCATTTCTAGTTAGGATACCTTCATATTCACACAAATCAGAATGTATTAAGTCTAGAGGTTTGGATTCTGTTATAACAGATTTATGTGAGGTCTTAGTTATTTTTGCTTGACTACAGTATTCACATTTTTCAAATTCATTTTCAGAAAATTTAGGGAGGACACCTAACTTGCTCATGTTATTCACTAGCTTTTTACCCACATGACAAATTCTACTATGCCAAATATTAAAATTGCAAACCATATAAGCAGAAGAATCAATTTTATTCATAACATCAACATTAAGCTTAAACATTCCATCAGTAGCATAACCCTTTCCTACAAACAACTTATTCTTAGTTATAGTGTAAACATCAAACCCAATAGTTTGATATAGCCTAGCCTTGTTGAGAAGATAGATGGAAACAAGGTTCTTTCTCATTTGTGGAGTGTGAAGGACATCTTTCAGCATGAGTGTCTTCCCAGAAGTAAACTTCAATTCTACCATACCAGAACTTTTCACCACAGTGCTGTGGGAGTCTCCCAACAACACTTTCTTATCCTTGGTTTCAACATAAGTCTTAAATTGGGACCTATCAAAACAACAATGACGCGAAGCACCACTGTCTATCCACCACCCATTAGAACCACCAACCATGTAGAACTCAGAATCTGAGACCATGGCTATTATAATGCCATCCACAACATTAGCTTGTGCGTTATTCTTTTCCTTGTTAAACCTGCAATTCCTAGCCATATGGTTCGGTTTATTACAGGTATAACAAAGAAACTCAGAATTGGAATTCTGTCCATTTCTTGATGGGTGTTGGTTCTTGTTTTGATTAGGCCTGCTTTCTTCTGGTTCGGGTTAGGTTTCATATCCTTCTTCTTAGGTTTCAAATTAGGATGAGTCTTATTGTTAGAAACAATAAGAATCTCTTCCTTCTTGTCTTGCTTCCGAACTTCTTCCTCAACCCTGAGCTTAACAATCAAACTTTCAAGAGAAAATTCTTTAGACTTGTGACGCAAAGAATTTCGAAAATCTTTCCAGTTAGGGGGTAACTTGTCAATCATAACAGCAACTTGAAATTTTTCATCAATTTTCATACCAATGAATACATTCAAGTGGAGAAGAAGCATGTGTAGAAGAGAGTTGAAATGGCAATGTCTTGCTTTTAGAAAGTTGACAAGGATGACATAAGGATTTGGAAATAGAAGATGAAAGACTAATATTGTGATGATTATGAAGTTGTTGTAAAATTCTAGGAGATGGGTGACCCAACCTATCATGCCATATTTTAGGAGAAGCAACATCATATGATAAGAAGAATGAAGAATGACATAGGAAATTGGGTACAAGTTATTAATCCCTTTTCCTTGATCTAGTAACTTATTAGTCTTCAAATTCCGTATCTCAAAACCATAAGGATCAAATGTAATAGAGAAAACATTATCTTTTGTAAATCGAGCGACTAATAAAAGATTATGTTTCATAGATGGAACATGTAAGAGATTATCTAGTTTAAAACTATGAATTGTAGTAGTACTATTAGTAAGAGAGATAGATAAAGTCTTAATTACCATTTCCAATTTGAACATTGTCCTTGAATTTGTACTCAAAAGTATTACGAAGAAGCTTTTTGTCACCATTCATATGAGTTGAAGCACCACTGTCAGAATTCCAAACTGTATAAGAAGAGGAAGGATCATCATTACCTGCAGTATTGTGAACATTAAAACTTGCAAAACCTTGTTGAGAATTCCAAGAAGTATGCATTGCACTAGTTGAGTAATTGCCTGGATTCTCAGTATTTGCAAAGTGAGCTTGAGAAGTATTAGTTGAAGTACCACTAGGAGGATGATATCTAAAAAAGTACTTGGTAGCTAAATGCCCATTCTTCTAACAAATATGACAAAACATATGATTATAATCCAATCTTCTGTTACCATTTGCACTATTTGAACCTGATCCACTTTGGTAGTTATTTGTATTATTAGAACTTGACCCACTTTGATAGTATCTATGCTTAAAATTTCCTTCAGTCTTCATGTGATTGTTATTTGAGTTGGACTCACTATTGACATAAAAAGCAGTTGTATTATGATCATCAAACACATTTGTAGAACTTTGTTGTCTATCAGCCAAAAATTGTTTACGAGAAAGCAATTTTAGCTTTAATTTCACCAAAAGTATGAGGCATCTCCCTATTTTGAGAAGATATAATAAAAATATCATAATCACTGCCTAAGCCATTCATTACAAATATCATTAGATCCTCAACACCAACCTTTTCTCTAATTGCTGCTAAAGAATCATATATTGATTTAATCCTTTGAAGATAAACAACTATTGAGTGACTCCCCTTTTTAATTCCATGTAACTGTGTTATTAACATGTTCTTTCTTGCAATAAATTGTGTTCTAAAACTGGTTTCAAGATAATCCCATATTGTCTTTGCAGTAGAAATACCAAGAACATCACCACTAACAGTAGGAGTAAAAGTGGCTTTAAGACAAGTAGAGACAAATCTATCTAAGCATCTCCAAGATACTCATTCCGGATTTTCTGTTTCTACACCGTCTACTTCAACCCTTTTTGGTGGTTCAATGATTTCACCACTCACGTAACCATACAAATCAGTGGAAAATAACACCCCTTCAAATTGATCACGCCATAGTAGATAATTTTTACCATCAAGTTTCATGGAAACAAAATTAGTGATGTCTGTAAAGGGTAAAGAAATACCATTAATAGTGGAAGTCGACATTGCAGTGGTTGGGCTTTGAAAATTTTCAAGATCTAAATGAAAATCGATGTTGTTGTTGTTGTTGTTGAGATTGGTGAAATTTTGGTTATTGTCGTTGTTAAATTCATTTTCAGATCTTGTAGTTACCATAAAAAGTGACTCAATAACCCTAAAATTATTGAGGAAACCTTATTGATATTTATTACCAAGATTGAAATTGAAGCTGAAAATTGTTGAGAAAATATGTTGAACTTTGATGATTGAGTTGTGTTAGATCGATATCCTAACTGATACCATGAGAAACCTATATTTCAATATTCAAAATTAAAAACATGAAAACAAAGAGAAGAGAATTGATTATGAATTGAACGAGTTATTACAGTTGAAAAGAATTGTTACAGACCATGTCTAACTCAGACAACCTTTAAATACAATAAGGATAGTTTCCCTAAACAGAGTCAAACTATCAGTTCTACATAACTTACGGTATACAAAATTAAAGTCAATATACTTTGACCATACCTCTTAATTACACACCCTTTTGAAAGCAACATTAATTGATAAAATTGGTATATGTTTATTTCTTAGACTCTTCGCATTATCATTTTTAGTTCTCTCCAGCAACTCAACTTTCAACTAAGCAGTTGTTGTATTTTATTTTCGCAATCTAACTTTAATTCGTCCAACTAAGCGATCATTACAGAAATTTGAGAATAGTATGTACCATGCATGCCTAGAAAGAGAGCTCATAGCTTCTATTAATATGCCTCTGTTAGAACTTGGATGATAAGTATTGTATTTTTTGGCTTTTTATTTTCATATATCGTGTGACTCGGCATGAATAAAATGGATAGAGCATATATTGTGTGAATGTCTCGTTTAACTTTGACTACTCGACATTGACTTTCCATAGTTTTGCAGCTTTTTTGCTTTGATATTAAAATGTACAGTTGATTGAACTAGCACTTTGCAAAGAACCATTTTTTGGGACCAGCTTTTTTTTGGGGACCATTCTTTTATTTTGGGTAAGATATTAGAAGTAAATCTAGGTCACCCCTTATCTAGATTATTATTATAATACCTAAATTACCCTCTGATTATTTTTGGGTAATGATTAGTTAATGTTAATATTAGTTAGTGTGATTAGTGAAATGATTTTGAATAAAGATTTGAGATTAAAAAATCAGATTTAAAAAAAAAAAAAGTAGAATTATTGAGAGAGCAAAGTTAGAGAAGATGAAGAAGAAAAACATGGAAAATAATTTATTTTTTTTGAGTTCACTGAATCTTCATCTCCTTCCTCTCCTAGAGTATATGTCAATCTTCACAATGATCCGGATATAAATTATTTCTTAGATGGTGAATGTATTCTTCCCCAAAGCCAATCTCAAGATGAAAACGATGGATTTTACCAACCACAACCGGAGGAAGACTATTTGGGTACCCAGGTATGCTCTAAACTTAAATAATGTTGATTTTTGTTAAAGGGAGAGCAAAAATGGATCCGAGGAGAGCGAAAATTGTAGTAGAATCGCTAATCATGACCTAGTCGAAATTTTGCTCCAACTCAGACCAGACTACCCCTATTAATTATACCTAATATTATTTCTTTAACCTAAATCTTCTTCCTCCAGTCTTCTCTGCCGCACCACCACCATCCCATTTACCCCTGTTGATTATACCTAATATTGTTTATGTACCATTTCGATTTGATTTAATAATTTTATATTTTTTTATAAAATAACTTATTTCATCAATTTGCTTTGTTAAATTTATCAACCCTTTGCCCTGACCAATTCATTAATATCCTGAAATTGAACACGAAACTGATGATAATCAAATATCCATCAAACGAAAAAAAACACGCCATATCTCCCGGATTTGGTATTAATTAGAGGAAATTCAATAGTATCATCGCATTAGTTGTTCGTTTACCTACCGGGTTTATCAGGTAATTACCATTTGATTCTAACATATACCGGCATCAAATCGACCTATGATTATATGAGGGTTAATTTTAGTTTAAATCTCAGTTGATAGAGGGGTTTAATAAGAAAAGTTCGATGAATGAAATTTTATGCCTAAGATGATTAGTAAATTAATGATTGTTTTTGTCCAGATGGGTTTATAAAACCAGAACATTTGTCTCTATATAAGTAAAGTTATCCTCATTGAGTATCGTATGTTGTTAGTAATGGTGAATATTGCAGCCACGATCTACATGTCACGCGCAATGAAGTTATTGACCGTTCGGTAAATAGGATGGTGGTGGTTCCGCAGAGAAGACGATTAGTGGAAGAAGAAGATTTAGGTTAAAGAAATAATATTAGGTATAATCAACAGGGGTAGTCTGGTCTGAGTTGGAGCGAAATTTCGACTAGGTCATGATTAGCGAGTCGACTACAATTTTTGCTCTCCTCAGATCCATTTTTGCTCTCCCTTTAACAAAAATCATAATGTTGGTTGAATTGGTCCAAATTTTCAAAAAAAATGTGAATTTGTTAATGGTGGGTTTGGTTGTAGAATTTTAGAGGTGGGATTTATGGGTCCAGAGGATTTGGTGGAATTACGTTTCCCTCGGTTTGTTTGGTTGCCCAAATCCCTGGAATCACGTTTCCCACGGGAATCAGTTTTCCAGCAAATCCTCCATATGGAGTCCGACCCCTCCCCCCTAAGATTTGCTGGGAAACTTATCAAGGGATTTATGGACTTACATTTTTTTAACTCTAAATCCCATATATATATTCAATTTTAATATTTCAAGGGTAAAACCAAACAGTATATGGACTTTAGAACAAAATAATTCAATGAATCCTATGAATTTTAAGTGAGTTACCAAACACACAAGGGATTTACATGAATCCCAGAATTTGTAATCCCACGGGATTATAAATTCCTGGAAATCGTGAATTCTACAAACAAACCCACCATAAGTAGATTTGGGCTTGTTCGGTTACCTTGTGTGAAGAACATGTAACCGAACTCATCTGAAAGTGTATTTCGGTTACTTTTTCTAAACACACAGGTTACCGAACTCTCCAATAATGGAGGTTTTTTGAAGTTCGGTTAACGGACATGTTACCGAACTTTGTAAATAGGATTACAGTGTTATGTTTGGTTTGGCGGAATGTAACCGAACTTTTAGGGTCTATAAGTTCGGTTAGTTCGCAACCAATAGCTAACCGAACTTACGTAAAATAAGATTTCACATTAGTGTATAAAGTTCGGTTGGTTCGCAAACTTCATACCAACCAACTATCTAACCGAACTTACGTACAATAAAATTTGACTTAGTATACGTAAAGTTAGGTTAGTTTTCAACCTGCTTTACAAACCGAAAGCTAAGTTCGGTTATCCCGATAAAATTATCAGGTAACCGAACTCCACATGTATGCAATTAGCCAAGGTTGTAATATGGGTAGAGTTCGGTTACTAGATAGTTTTAAAAAAATTTACTAACCAACCGAATAGAGTTGGAAAAGTTCGGTTAATTGATAACTCAACATAGTGGGCAAAATAGCACAATTCGGTTACATTGGATTTTTTATTTTTTTTATTTTTTTTATTTATTATTTTTTTTTTTTGTAATATGGTAGAGTTCGGTTACTTGACAGTTTCAATTTTTTTTTTGCGAACCAACCGAACAGAGTTGTAAAAGTTCGGTTAAATGAAAACTCAACATAGTGGGAAAAATAGAACAATTCGGTTACATTGGATTTTTTTTTTTTTGTAATATGGGTAGAGTTCGGTTACAAAATAGTTTCAAAATTTTTATAACAAACCGAACTCTCAGATTCGGTAACCTAATTTTAAATCCTATGGAACCGAATCGTTTCTTCGTGTTCTTCCTTTCGTGAAGTTCGGTTAGAAACTAGGGTTTTTGTGAAACGCGTTAAAATCAACATGGCATCAGTAATTTCCATATGAACCATATTTTGATGATTTCTATTCAATTAAACGAATCAAAATCAAATTAAAAGTATGGGTTTGTTGGAAAATACTGCGAATCGGTCCTATGGCGTAATCAAGGCTTTTATCGCGTCTATTATACCGGATTATGGCTTCACTTGGTTGTTCCACTTCTTTATGAATCCCAAAATCACTTGGCTGATTTGCTAGATATCCTAATGGGGGGCCTGTTCCTAGGGTCGGTTGGTTTTTTTTTCGACGAACCATTCTTATACTCGATTGATTAATCGATGATGAAAATGTTATGAAGAGAATAAGAGGAGCACTGATTTTTTTGTGCGGCTAGGTTTAGATTCTTTTGTTTTTGTTTTAGATTAAGTTAGGGTTAATTTTAATCAGGGGTAGTTATTAGATTAGGGTTAATTTTAATTAGGGCAATGGCCAAATTAGTCATGATTTTAGGACATCCCTTAACATTGTAGGATAGGTGGCCTAATAAGACCATGGTCCCCAAAAAAACCATGGTCCCTAAAAAAGGGTTCTTTGCAAACACTCATGGCCGAGCGGAGGCAAGGCCCGGAAAAGCAAAGCCCACTTTTGAACGGAGATTTTTTTTATTTTTTTATTTTTTTTTTTGTAAAACAGTAGTTCACCTGGATTTTTCTTAAAAATAATTATTAAATATAGGGGTGCTCTTGTATTTCTTGATCAACTTTTGACTTTTATTTGATATAAAGAAATTTTATATAAAGGACCGGGAAACAAGTTTACATTGTTTGGAATGCAAAGTTTTTCTACCCAAATATCCTTCCACATCTGGGTTGCACGGACGCTCCGTTTTTGGAGTCGTGTCCGCGTCCGACTCGCGTCGGACACAGGATGCGCGTTAGACGCTGACATGACGCGTGTCCGACACACCAATATGCGCATCCCGGGCGCATCTTATTTGGACGCACCGATGACTCGTGGTTGAAACATTATTTTTTCATTTTTATTTAAACTTCTTCCTTTATTTTTACTATTATTAACTAAATGAAGAAAGACAAACATTTAGATCAATCATTTAAGTCTCTATTAGAATTTTGTAATTGAAAATCACATCACATATATCCTTGGTTGGGCATATGTTGTTCTTGGAATGCATTTTGATTGTGGCATATGTTTAATAATGGTAATTGTTTGACCTTCGGCGTGTATAAATAAACGATCTCTCATTTTCTTTTGAAATTTATACACATGTAGCATTATTTTCTAATTTTTAGGATTGAAACACTTGACTTTGCGGTATAAATACATAATTGTATATATAAATAAAATATGTATATACTTGTCCGCGTCCTAGTTTTTTGAGAATTTTGTAGTGTCCGCGTCTGTGCAACCCAGTTCCACAGACTATCAACTTCTA
>JAJJWW010013506.1:0-171344 GCA_023531295.1 Papaver armeniacum
CATGAAGAGACCGGGACCCACCAACCTAACTTTTAGTGATCAACGAGTTTACACGTATGCTCTCCTTTTAGAACAAAGAGACACCCAGGAGGCTCTAGTGTAACACTCTGCTGGTTTCCGTTACCGAGAGAGGAAGGGAGACAAATGGAGTCTCCATTCAAGGTTGATATAGTGAAAGGCAGAGTAGCTTTGATTACTGGAGGAGGATCGGGGATTGGGTTTGAGATTACTAAAGAATGTGGTAGACATGGAGCTTCTGTTGCAATCATGGGTAGACGCAAATCTGTTCTTGATTCTGCCGTCTCCTCTCTTCGCTCTCTCGGCATCCAGGTAATAATAATCTTAACACATACCCCTAATTCATTGATTCTGAATTCTCGATTCAAAATGAAATTTCATGTAAATTTCTTCAGTTTGTATTAAATGAATGATTTTTATGATTACCCCAAATTCCCGAATTTGTTCATCTTCAATCCCACACAAAGATAGTTCCTTCCTTTATTTCACTGATGAATTGAGGTTTAGTAACATTAGGAGTAACCCTAATTGGTTAATTGATGGTAGAATTACATTTGAGCTACACCTGATTCTGCTTAAATTTAGCAGACCAGTTAATGTTTTGGATACACAATAGCAGTTAATGGTTTGTGGTTTCAGGCAATTGGATTAGAGGGAGATGTGCGGAAGAAAGAAGACGCGGCTAGAGTTGTCGATGCAACGTTTGAGCATTTTGGGAGGATAGACATTCTTGTCAATGCTGCTGCTGGAAATTTTCTTGTGCCAGCTGAGGATTTATCCCCTAATGGGTTCAAAACAGGTTCATATTTTGTTTTCTCTTTACGGGGATATCTAGATAGTATGAGTTGGATGCCGTTCGTTGCAGAACATGCTTCCATAAGATAGAGGTTGTGTGGTGAACTAATTGGTGGTCTTTGCAGTTATGGATATCGATTCGGTGGGAACATTTACAATGTGCCACGCAGTGTTGAAGTATATAAAGAAAGGAGGTCTTGGGAGGGGAACGTCCACTGGTGGAACCATAATGAACATAAGCGCTACGCTACATTATACAGCAGCTTGGTATCAAATCCATGTATCTGCCGCTAAGGTATGCAATTGTATGGGAAACTTCGCTTGGTTCTCTTTTGTTATTCTTCACATCGAGCTTTGTTTCGTATGCTGCCTTTGTGATCCATGTGTAGATGGTTCATAAGATTTCTTTTTTCTCCCTTGCAACAGGCAGCTGTTGATGCCATTACAAGGTCGTTGGCGTTAGAGTGGGGTACGGATTATGATATAAGAGTCAACGGGATTGCACCAGGACCAATTGGTGACACTCCTGGCTTGAGTAAGCTTGCTCCCGATGAAATGAAAATCAACCATTCTGAAGACGCCAGGCCTCTGTATAAAGCTGGAGAGAAATGGGATATTTCTATGGCCGCTCTCTACCTAGCTTCAGATGCAGGTCAGTAACCTCATTTTTGTTCATTTTACGTATTTTGATCCAAAATCACCAAAAGCAGTAAAATGTAGATATACTGAAGAGATGAAAATACACCCATGCGAGATCTCAGACTTAACTAAGACCGTGTAGGAAACATAACTGGTCTAGTATAGCCCTTTATTTAGCTTATTATCCATCTTCCTTTGAAGTTTAGAGATATACAGGTATTTGGTTAGCGACCTCCATTCCCTGTCTCGTGAGTGAAATCTGTAAACAACAATATATATCCGACAGTAAGTAGTCCATTCACCTATTGTTCTAATGCGCATCTCCCATGGATTATTATAGCTAAGTACATCAACGGTATGACACTTGTGGTCGATGGAGGAAACTGGTTGAGGCGGGCCCCGCCACATTTCAAAAGAGGCAGTGAAGGAATTGTCTCGAGTTGTGGAAAAGAGATCCAGATCAGGTGCACCAGCACCTGCCAGTGGGAGTTCCAACCCGCAGTAAAATGTAGTAGTAAGTACCTCCCTAGGTGAAATGTAGTGGTCAAGTGACGTCCCTGCAACAGTAAGTTGAACTGCAACTTCAATCTTAATGTATTTAAGTTACATTGGATCAAGAAATATTGTGTGTAGTGAAAAATAGAAAGGAGACGAGGACCTTGTCCCCATAGATGTATCTTTTAATCTTATTTCCTTGAGCAAAGCTCGGATATCTGTTACAAAGATCGCTGTTACCCTCACTCATTTTTTTTGAATAAAAATATTTATCGTACTCTTCATTTTAGCAGGCAGAAACTTACATAGGCACTTCATCACAATTCACTCAGAGCACAAAACATCAGAATTATAACAGGAACCAGACACTGATATTTAACAGTTCCGGTTATGTTTGAGCTACCTCATCGATCACTTGTCTTTTGAACTTGAAATATGATACGACAGATTGTGCAAATTTCCACTGGCCAATTGTGAAAACAAGCATCCCAATGTGGATCAAGAATTTTGGAATCATGAATGGTGGGTTCATGGGTATAATTCACAGGCTTTGATGAATTTATGATTATACCAACCCCTTCATTCATGTCCCCGGAAATCCGAATCCACACTGAATGATTGCTTACAATTCAGCCAAAATCGTTGGAGATATGTTACTAAACTGAAAATCTGAATAATGGATCATCTTTGCGTGTTGAAATAAAAGTAAAAGAATAACAGGAGAAATGGTTACTTGAGACTATTGATTTTTTAGAGGTTAGAAGAAAAAATTCCTGATAAGTAGCTAGCTCATATGTTTCTCTGAAATTTGGACACTCAGTAGGTCATGTAACCCTTCATTTTAAGCAAACAAGCAGGACCATATTGTACCGATTGGCTCAGTGTTGCTGCCATGCACAATTACACTAAAATACTAAATCCAAGAGCTTAAAACAAACCAAACTATATAATTGAGTGTTACAATTTCGCGTAGTTAAAAAAAAAAAAACAATGTAGCGATCAGATCACCATTATGCCATGTCTTCGTGAACTATGTACATTACACGATGTGGTGCGTTGAAGAAGTTGCTATGGATGTAGGGTATGGCCGGGATTAGTGGAGGTTCAACCGGATAAGAATTATATCAACATTGTTTTGTTTGTCTCTCAAGCT
Organism: Papaver armeniacum; assembly: GCA_023531295.1. Classification (NCBI taxonomy): domain Eukaryota; kingdom Viridiplantae; phylum Streptophyta; class Magnoliopsida; order Ranunculales; family Papaveraceae; genus Papaver; species Papaver armeniacum. The sequence continues at coordinate 3,101 of JAJJWW010013506.1, forward strand.
GCCGACCAAATCTTTAAGGGAGATGCTAATACATACAAGGAGGAGCTTTGATTGCTTCTATTTTATTGTATTACCAAGGATCTTCTTTTTCTATTTTTGCTATCAACCCTACTAAATAGTAGGATGTTACAGTAAAAGCAATTCCAAATAGACTGCATTTGGACACTTTTTCAAAAGTATGATATCTCTTCCAAGTTACCTAAAAGAATCCAGAGACTACACGGCAAAATAGGCTTCTTTGCTTTGGTCTTAGAGCCGACATCAAGTCATCTATATTCGGTTCAGGACACAAAAAAAAGAAAGCACTAAAATTGTGTATCCCACCAAAACATGGAAGAGAATAAAATTCAAAATTGAAAAGCAAATATTATATGATTTCATTTCTCGTATAACATAATAATAATATAAAATTTCTGACGCCGTTAAAATGACTCGAACAATATAAATAGACATCATAGAGGGTTTGATGGACTCACACAACATCCTCCTACTACTACTGCTCTCTCCTCTCTAAGCTTCAAACATCAGTTCAGTCCTTATTGGTTATTGTTAAGATGGCTGCAGAAGCAATTGCTTCGGTAGTTCTTGAGCGTCTTGCCTCTGTCCCCCTAAACAAGCTGGAAGAACATTTCCAGTTAGTGATGGGTGCTAAAGACGAGGTGAAGAAGCTCACCAAATCCTTTCAGGCCATCCAAGCTCTGCTCTATGATGCAGAGATGAAGAAGATCACAAATGAAACTGCAAATGCGGGTGTGACTTTATGGTTGCAACGATTCAGAGATGTAGCCTATAAGATGGATGACATATTAGACCAGTGGATTACGGAAACTCTAATATCTCAAATTGGTGGTAACCATACTGATGGTGCCAGCAGCAGCAATAACAACAAAAGGATCCGCAAAAACAACAAGATGGGTTCTTACCTTTCCTCATGTTGTTCATGTTTTGGTAAAGTTGCTCTGCGCCATGAAATTGGTTCGAAAATCAAAGAGCTGAGGATAGAATTGGATGATATTATCAGCGACAAGGATAAGCTGTCCTTGAACAGCTATCTTCCTGCTGCTAATGAGCATCCTGCTGGTGAGCGACTACCAACTAGCTCCATCATTGATGAATCCGATATTTTAGGTCGTGATGAAGATAAAAAAATGATATCAAGTATGCTGCTGGACGACAGTAGCGCTACTAATCCCTTTATCGTATCCATAATTGGGATGGGAGGACTTGGCAAGACTACTCTCGCTCAACTGGTGTTCAATGAAGATGGAATGAAGCGCCATTTCGATATGGTCATATGGGTATCAGTGTCTGATTATTTCGATCAGACCAGGATTGCCAAGGAGATCATCCGAGGGGCAGGTGTTCACGTCCCGGAACATTCATCTGAATGGAATGATGAATTGCACAAGCTTTTGTGTGAATCTGTCAAGAAGAAGAAATTTCTACTTGCTCTTGATGATATGTGGACGGACGACGATAGCAAGTGGGAACCTTTCAAACTCGCCTTGAAAAATGCTGCACAAGGAAGTCGAATTTTGGTGACCACTCGAAAACAAAGCGTTGCTGATATGATTGGTTCAAACTACAGTCACCTCTTGGGAATCTTATCGGAGAAATACTGCTGGGAACTTTTAAGTCGACTAGCTTTTCAGGGAAAGAATGCGGATAAAGTACATAACGAAGCTTGGATAAAGATTGGCACCGAAATCGCAAAGAGGTGTAAAGGTGTACCCCTCTCTGCAAAAGTCTTGGGAAATCTCTTGCGCGTAAAAGAAAACATCATCGACTGGCAGACGGTGATGGATAACGAATCCATTTGGGAACTAGAAAAAGCTGGAGATGGTATTTTAAAGCCTGCTCTCTTGTTGAGCTACTATGATTTACCACCACCTATAAGAGCTTGTTTTGTGTATTGCGCCATCTTTCCTAAAGGTCATGAAATTCGTAAGGATGAATTGATCGGCATGTGGATGGCGCAAGGTCTTATCCTGTCCACAGCAGGATCAGGAGGAGAGGCAGTCGGCAGAGAGTATTTCAACAGGTTAGCCGCTCGGTCATTTTTCCAGAATTTCGTCAAAGGATGGGATGGTAATATCATACACTGTGATATGCATGATCTTGTGCATGATTTTGCACAATTTCTCACAAGAGGAGAATACGTTACTCTGCCGGACACTAGCAGCAACACAGAATCACTACAACCCCGACATTTAACTTGGTTTTATAAGGATTCATTATTCAACCCAGACTCCCTTCCTTGTTCTATTTCAGATGGAGAGAAAAATCTGAGAACTTTCCAAGTACTCCATAGATCAATATATTCATCGCTCAAACTGAAAACTATGCTTCCTGATTTACTCGGTCATCTAAGATATCTCAGGGTGTTGGTTATAAGAAACAGCGACTTGGAATGCCTTCCTACTGAGATAGAAGAATTAATACACCTAAGGTATCTCGATTTGTCGAGAAATTACCAATTAGAGGATATTCCGGATTCATTGTGCAGTCTGTATAACTTGCAGACTTTGGATGTTTCTGAATGTTCAAAACTTGGTAAGCTTCCTGAAGAGCTGGGCAGAATGATCAATCTGAGGCATCTTCGGTTTAAGAATTACACGTTACTAGCGTGCTTGCCGCAAGGAATCGGGAACCTGATGTCTCTCCATACTTTAACAGAATTCCGTATTCAACTTTCCGGCGGTACTAGCAGCATTAGACTACTCAAAAAGCTCAACCAATTGGAAGGCCACCTAAGTATTTACGGCTTGGATGTAATACAGAGTTCGTTGGATGCTTACGAGGCAATGTTAAGTAACAAAAAAAACCTCCAGAGCTTACGTTTGGACTTTGCTGTGGTCAAGCAGATTGACTTGGAAAACTTTGAGATAGCACCAGTAGAGACGGTGGGTGATGTTCTTGCAGCCCTACAGCCTCCTTCATTGTTGTGGAATTTGGAGATAGTGAATTACAGAGGTTCCAAGTTCTCAAACTGGCTTGCTAGTGTTGAAATGTTGCCTAACCTCCTTAAATTGAATTTAGATCGCTGTGATTGCGTGGAGTTACCTGCATTGGGGAATTTACCATCACTTGAGCATCTCAGTATACTTGATATGCACCAACTGAAACACATCGGGCCTGAATTTTATGGCGTTGATGGTCACAGGGTGGCATTTCCACAACTCAAAACACTTCGAATTTCGAGAGCGCGTTGCTTGGTAGACTTCACAGTAATAAGTAGTAGAGGTTTTGACATTTTTCCATTACTTCGTCAAGTTGATCTTCATGATTGTATAAATCTGAAAGCACTACCTGCTTTTGGGAAATTACCGTCGCTCGAGTATCTCGACATTTCTGGTCTGCATAAGGTGAAGCACATCGGGACTGAGTTTTATGGCAATGGTGGTGGTTATGCTGACAGTGTGCCATTTCCTAGGTTGAAAACACTTCGAATTGAAGGAGCGCGTATCTTGGAGGAGTGGGACGCCTTTGCAACACAGGGAATGACATGTCTTCGCGAATTGGAGCTTGATGATTGTGTAAATCTGAAAGCACTACCGGATTTTGGGAAATTACCGTCGCTTGAGATTCTCAACATTTCTGGTCTGCATAATGTGAAGCGCATCGGCGATGGTGGTGGTTATGCTGAAACCGTGCCATTTCCTAGGTTGAAAACACTTCTAATCGATAGAGCGCCTATGTTGGAGGAGTGGGACGCCTTTGTAACAGTAGGAGAAGGGTTTGATGTTATGCCATGCCTTGGTGAATTAGTGCTTCAGAGTTGCGGCTTCAAAGCATTACCAGGTTTGGGGAAACTTCCGTTGCTGAAAGAGCTTAGAATCAGAGGTCTGAAGAATTTGAAACACATCGGATCTGAATTTTATGGTGCTAACAGAGTGGCCTTCCCGGAGTTGGAAACCCTTGAAATTAGGGAAGCAGGCAGCTTGGAGGAATGGGGTTTTGGTGCAGAAGAGCATCAGATCACCATTATGCCTCGTCTTCGTGAAGTAGATATTCAAGGATGTGGTGCATTGAAGAAGTTGAGCACTGGGAAACTGCAGTCTCTTGAAACCCTGGTTTATTAAATATGAATAGTTTGAAAGAAATCGGAAATGAGTTTTATGGAGGTAATAATAACAACTTTGTATCATTTCCAAATTTGGTATCCCTTTCCCTGGATGCAGAATTGGAGGTGTGGGCCTTGGGAACAGATGCACAAGGAGAGAAGGCTGCTGATGCAGCAGCAGTTAACATGATTAGGGTTATGCCCCGGGTTCGTCATATGCATATTTCAAGTCTGAAATTGAAGACATTACCTGCTCTAGGAAAATTGCCTAGTCTTGAAACACTTGAGCTCTCGTGTTTGGATAATGTGGAGCACATTGGGCCTGAATTTTATGGGCTCCGCACTACAACGGAGGCAGTCTTTCCCAAGTTGTACGGACTCTTTTTGTGTTTAATGGAGAATTTGCAATGGTGGGAACCCGGATCAACAGAATCATCAATGCCTATCATGCCATGTCTGCGGGATCTGATAATCAGCCACTGCTCTTATTTAGACTCACTGCCGCAACACCTCTCTAATACTCTGGTATCTTTGACTTGGTATCATTCAAACTTAAAGATACCCCCACGATTAGGACAACTTGAGGCACTCCAACATTTGGACATCGGCAGTTGTTCTTGGGAGTACATGCCAAGAGAGATACAAGACATGCACAACCTCCGAACATTAGTTATCGAAAATTGTAGAGATCTGGAGGCAAGCTGTACTGGTGGTGATGGCTGGAAGATGATATCTCACATCCCCAACATCCGTATTGGAGATCGGATAATTTGTGGACACTTTTAAGGTGGTCACCATCAGAATTCTGCAGCACTGGCTGGCTGTCTCGCAGATTCTGTGTACTGTTCTTGAAATTTTGTATTTTCAAATTCATCTCTGTAAATTTGTTGAAATACCATGTATTTGAAAACAGAAGACGACTCAAATTGCATCCCCTAATCCTTCCTAATCCATGGTGTAGTAAGTTGCCTTTTCTATATTTTACAAGAAAGTTCAGTAACTGATCGCTAATTTTCCGAAAAAAAAAAAAAACGTTACAAGTCCATTTCTTTCCAAATTCTGCACAATCAACTAATTCATACTAACATTTCCTTCATCAAGCCCTGAGCCGAAATCATCGACTATGAAAACCATAAGTGGGTTCAACTAAAGAAATGTACCATCCAGCAACAGGATAGGATCCATATATTTGCAGTTTGCATAGTGAAAACTTGACAGGACCCATACAAAAAATGACAAGATAAGAAACACGATTTCCACACTTTCATTAAACATCTCTCTCTCTCTCTCTGAACACTGCAAATTATAAGAAAACCCCACCAAGGTTTGTCGCAATTCTTACTCAATGAATTGTAACAGCAGCAGCTGATAATAATAGACAAAACACACGAGAAACATGACTTCACAGAAGAAACAAAAAAGAAAACTCTGAAGAATAAGAAGAAGATGAGACAAAGCAAGACAAGCGGTGAATCGCTCTGTTCACATTATGTTTCTCGACCATTCCAAATATGGCCAACTCAACCACGTTTGCCCCAATAAACTCAACCAAGCAAAATACAAGACAACTCAAATTGCATCCCCTAATACTAATGGGGCCGTGGTGTAATAAGTTACCTTGATAATAATCTTAACTCAAAATACCTTTTCTATATGCACTGCAATTGCATACATGATACAGGAAAGGAGAGAACTGAAAAAAAACAGCATTACTTAGACATGAAGATATGACAAACCCAACAAGTTCAGTAATTCATACTAACATTTCCTTCATCAAGTCCTGGGACGAAATCATCGACTATGAAAAAAGGTAAAAAAATCAAAGACTATGAATCGCCTAAATACCCACTATTTCAATTACCAAAGCTGCAAAATCGACCAAGTTAACAATTCATAATAACATTTCCTTCATCAAGCCCTTGGACTAAAATCGACATGAAAACCTTAAATGATTTTGAACCAAGATGCACATCGTTTCCTAGTTAGCTGGTTAGTAAATGCAACAGTCAAGTAACATTCCATATATCCAATATGCAAACAATAGATCAAGCTGATAAGAAACATAACAGTGCACCAGTACAATTTAAAGAAACAAGATTGAAATTCCCATAAAAATGAACATACACACTTGATCTCCAATTTTACAAGAAACTTCAGTAATTGATCTCCAAGTTTCCGAAAAAGAGACCTGAAGCATATATCATTACGTTCTACAAATTCCAATTCTTTCCTCAAACTCTCCCCATACCCCATCAAATCTCCAAGCTCTCCATCTGAACACTACTCTTCAAAGGAACATACTCACCAAGATACCCACCAAGATGATCATACAGCGCACTCTTATCAATCTGCTGATGATGATAACTCTTACAAACATAATAAAACACACTCTGAACCATCAACCCAATCAAATTCACTAGTACCAAAACCCCAACACAGAACCCCCCAACACAAACCCTCACAAATATCCCATAATCTTCACCACCATGAACCACCACAGTCCCAAAAACACCCCCAATGGATCCGCACATCATCAAATACACAAAAACAAGAACAAACGCCATCTGCGTCTTACCTTTCAGCAGCTCCCTGCTCTTCTTCATCGCTTCAAATCCATACACAGGCTCCAGCACTGAAATCACACTAGCCAAATGCCACAACGCCGTGATATAAACATGAACAAACAGAAACAAGACAATAATCGCAATCGCAGAGAACAAAAACAACAACCCACTCTGTGTATCAATCGCCACAATCAGCACAACCAGAGCTATCAGAATCGCAATATCATACACAACCATCAAAAGCGTGGTATACAGAAACGTTACAAATAAACGTTTCAAAACACTGGGAATCGCCGACAGTGTGTTTGAGAACGAAACGGGTTTAGACGTGTAAATTGAAGCTACGGTGAAGACAACAGCAGCCGTGGATAACAAAGAGAATGCGAAGAGGAAGAGTATGTAAATGAATTGGTAGATCAATAAAAGTGTCCATGAATGTTGAGCTGCTGCTGATGATGGAGATGTATTGTTTAGCTGTCTAACCAGAGGATGCGTGAAGATGGAATGAACGAGAATCGCAAATGAAAGAGGGAAGATCAGTGTTAAGGTTAATAGAGAGAATGTTCTTGGTGATGTTCTTGGGATTGCGATTGATTCTTTTACAATGTCTGTTATGCTCAAGAATTGAAGCTCCTCTGGTTCTAGATCCATTCTTCAATTCGCTTTTTTTATTAACAAACACCTCCTTCAAATCAGAAAAATGAAACCCTAATTTTTTTTTATTTTTTTTTGCAGAGATGAGATTTGGAGAAGAAGATGAAGAAAGGTGTTTTGAGAGAAGAGAGGAGATTTTGATTTTAGTATTCGGTGGCAACGTGGCTTGTTGTAGTCTATGCACGCATCTTTAGATGTTGAGTAATTATTGGCCGTCAGATTTGAGTTACATTAATTATTAAATATGATTGCCTTATCGGGATGAGGTTAGGTTGACGATGAAGTAATTACTACTACTCTTATTTAACTAAGTTAGTTGGATTATTCTATATTAAGCTCGACTCAGTAGATCGAATCGGTTCGAGTTTTTAACGATTTGAGTCTGAAACTCTGGTAAGGAAAATGACTAGCAAGTAGTCCGTCCCATTATCATGTGTTTGAGTTTAATGCATTCATTCATGGTAGATGACAAGTCTTGGTGCACTCAATGTTTGATGTAGACTACCACCACCACAGAGACTCTCTTAATTAGTAATACCAGCATTTGGTTGCCAAAAATATCAATATGGAAAATGCGCAGAAAATTCATAGGTGCCCAAAAAAAAAAAAAAAAAAAAAAAAAAAGTGGGATTTACAGCTCGTGAATGGCTCATACTTTATAGTTAGAAGACTGCTATAGGATTTTAATCACGGCGAAATATTGATGGGCACTGCACCAGGAGTGTATAACAAGCTGACAGATTTACATAATAGGGATCTTCCCCCTAAAACTTATCAAAATGGGGGAAGCATTAACATGCTCAATGTGATTAGTAAAGAATAAAGACTAAGGTACAACTTGACATACAAAACAGACATTACTGACATGAAAAATCACTAGTCTGCAGTATTTGAGGATGCTGCACTGGTCATAGAAGCATCTGCAGTTGAGCTGCATCGGCAATTTCGTGCTGCGTAAGCTGTTCAGTAGGTTGCTTTTTCTTTGTTCAAGTACCTGAACAATAATCCTCGATAGTTACTGTGCTTGAGTCTAAGAATCAGCATACAGATCTTTAGTACAAGTCATTTAACATCGGTGAAGTGGTGCTTGGTATACAACTGGTGCTTGATAACGCACTTTATCGTTACGAGGCAATGGTCCCTCCTACAAGAAAATCAAATCAATAATTCAGAATATCAAGTTAGTGTATCTGTGTACAGATGTTGCCACCCACATACATCATATTGTCGTGATTTAGTATAAGTGAGTCGATATAAGAATACGATATAGGTAGACTATGATGTTACAGATAAGGGCAAGGAAAAATACCTCATCCAAATTAATTTGGTATGGTTTTACAAAATCTTCAAACATCACTGGAGACAGTCCCTTCATTTTCTCCTCTACCTCCTGCAAAAGAGAATACACCAGAAAATTAGATTTTCAAATGAGATATTAGACACTAAAACAACACATTGCCAACTCAATCATAGAGAAAATCACATATGAAGTCATCAATACAATAACCCATAAACCACACATGTGAAATCTGTTTCGGACTTGAAAATTTAAAAAGAAAAGGTGGATTCAGCATACCAGTCCAGTTATCCTCGATTTTTCCAACAGTTCCTTTGCAATCATATCCAAGATATGCCTGTTCTGTTCCAAACCTTTCATTGCATGTGCTTCTGTCTCATCAATATACTGTCGGACAACATAAAGCCTCCAGAGTTAAAACCATATCCATAGAAAACATGGATACACATTTAAAACCATAATTACATGGTTAAGATTTGCTACTACTATCATACTGCATGACTAAATGACCGATGTAGAATCAGTTAGCAGAAATTGAAGGCCAGAAGATCACATCTTAACCAAAACTAGCCATTATGGCATTATGATATATAAAAGTTCTTTGAATCAAGGTTATTGAAAGAAAGGTATGATAACTTACCCTTGTCAATTCTCGACTGAATAACTCAGACACCTCAACTGTCATATCTGCAGGCATCACCCGAGGATCGTCCCACTAGCATAATGGATTAGAAGAGAAAGAAGAAGCATTAGTTAATCGAACTATCGAAGAATATGAATGACCAGTGCCAGGAAGACATGATGTAACAAATAAGACAAGGAACAAGAATGCCTAATCCGTAAAGACTGTACCTTGTATGTAATTAACTCTCCGTCGGGATTATCGGGTCGATCCGTCAAGCCAATTCTTTTTATCAGCTTGGTGAGTCCCAATTTTGTGTTTCTGGGGCTAATTACCATTTCTCTGGCAATCTATAAAAAAAAAACAAGGTTTGGTTATTGAATCATATACCACAGATAATCGAGGGAGTTATAAGTGCAATAACAGCCAAAATAGGATCGAGGGAGTTCTAATACTTTTGTTATTTTTTCGAGGTCATCCGTTCCTCCATCAGTTATGTCATCGCCAAATACAAGACGTTCAGCACAACGACCGCCATGGGCAACAACCATTTGCATTTGCATGTACCCAAATGTTGTATACCCTTGGTCAATCATATCTTCTCTCGGATAGAACACGGATACTGCAGTCTCCTGCACTAGTCAGAAATGAATAAATTAGAGATCCATTCCCACACAGAATTAACTAGCAACTACAGAAGAAAATAACCAATATAAAGATGTACATACAATGCCACCAGGCAGCAGCTGTGAAAATGCATGCCAATCAAATCGAGGGAACAAGTGGGCTAATAATATGTGTCCTGCCTCATGTACAGCCAACAATTTCTTCTTTTCAAGTGATATCTGCGATACAAAGAGAGTAAACAAGACAGCTGATTCAAGGCGTTGTACAGCATTTGTAACTTTTTAAAAGGATAGACAATATTTTGATATGGATAATAGACATAAACACATACATTCTCTTCACATTTCTGTTGCTCTTCCTCTGTAAGCAATACACCCATACCCTCAAGCAACTGCTTATCCAGAACATCAATGATGTCTTTTTGGAAGATCTTTGTGTGTCCTTTTCTCACCTGTATCATCAGTACCAAGCAGAAAAGGGAATCAACAAGATACGAAAATATAATTCGCCTCTAAGTTCTAATTAAGAAAAACATATGAAATTAACTGTTCAAAATATAAACACAAAGCAAAACTAAAACTAGGCCCGATGAAAAAAATGAATGAATATCTATAAAGAAAATTTCCTACTAAATTTCATTTCAACATTCAAGAAAAGGAGAAACTAATAAAATAACTTACAGACATTATACCCGCTTCATTCACAAGATTTCGAATATCTGCCCCAGAATAACCAACAGTTCGGAAAACAAGCTGCGGAACAAGGAAGATAAGATGACATTAAGCAAAGAGTGGATAAGACTTTTCACTGGTTAAGAATTAACCACACATTAACGAATATACATGAAAGATTGTGCGTATGACTAAAAGATTTACAAATCTAAAAATCCATCATTCTCAGGTTCCATTAAAGGCCTCAATGTCCTGGTTATCAGAAAAGGGTTGGTGGAGGATTTGCAACCAGTGGGAACACAAAAGCCTAAGTGGACTGTTTCTACCACTGCCAGACTATGATCTCACCCTTCGTCTACAAGCAACTCTCAGAAGTCTTAACAACAAACAATAAGCTGTAAGCTGATTCTCCTCATATAGAAAGCTGAAGAATAGGAAAATAAAGAAGCTACAAGCAGATTATCTCGTTGGCACTCTAATCTTGCCTCGGAGGTCTAGATGTCTGCAGGTATTGTCTAATCAAGGTTTGATCTTTCCCTGCCTAAACCGATCTAGTCTAACATCCTGTCTCTAGGTTTCCGTCAATAATCATGAAATAGCTGGCGATACTGGTAACCAAGTGTACTAAAATGCTTACTTGTAATCATGAAATAGCATGCTACAAAATTGTTTGGAATCTGGGTAAAAAGAAGAAGAGAGTTTTCTCCTCTTACTTGTACAGAAAGAAATACATAATCTAAAAGGGCTTGGGCATTTACCTTACATTCACATACATGCATATATTTAGAACAAAGTACAGCATAAACTTACCTCTTGAAAGTTCACATCTTCCGCAAGCTGCTTTCCTGCACTGTGCACCCCAAAAATTTGTATTCGCTGCTTTGCATCAGGTAAACCGACGTATAAACGTCGATCAATACGCCCAGGTCGGACAAATTCTAGGTCCAACTCATCAGGTCTATTTGTTGCACAAATGAATATAACAGCCTGCCTCAATGAAAACCGATCAACACCGGTTTTCTCTTTCCTGCACATAGCAAAGCAGTACATTTGGGAGTGAATGTCATGAAAAAAATATATATTTCAAGAAAGGAAACAGTATAACAGAATGTATATAACTTTTTCAGAAGGTTATCCTTCCTGGTTATCACCAACATTTGATTTGATACCTCCAACTGATTCTTTCTCATGAATCACTGGTACTCAAACAAATTGATGGAAGGAAAACACTGGGAAAGGCAAAGAAGAATTTCAAGCAAATCTAACATACGTACTCTCCGTCAAGCTGTGCAATCAGAGCTTCAAATGTGGCCCTTCTCCGTGGATCCTGTCTTGCATGCCTTCCAGCTATAGCATCTATCTCATCCACAAATACAAACGAGGGAGCCTGCAGAAAATATGTGCATCTTTGTAAATAGAGTTAACTAGTTTTTAACAATGATCTAATATAGGTCACTCTCCCTCTAATTCAATTAGATATAGAATATTGCTTACATTTCTCCTGGCAATAGAAAAAAGTTCATTTATCCTCGCCGCACCACTCTTTTCACTGTCAGTGAACTCCGCACCAGAGGCAAAAACAAAAGGCATACCACTTTCCTTCGCAAGTGTTCGCGCGAAAAGTGTTTTCCCTGTGCCAGGCGGCCCAGATAAAAGAACACCCTATCAACAGTGCAAATGTTTATAGTTTAGATCAACTTTTTACCCGTAGTTAGAAACCATGGAGCCTTTTTAGATTGTGGTTCAAATTACTAGAAAGATTACCCTGACAAACTGGACTCCTTTCTCATAGTATTGCATGGGGTTTTGCATATAAATCATTAACTCGTCCAGAAGATCCCACACATCACCTCCTAACACTACTTCTTTATACATAGAGTTTGAATCACCGGCTTCTCCCACAGGCTGGAATAAAAAAAATTACCAAATGCTTCTTTAGATCAATAATAATTAATTGAAAGAAAAGCGTCAATTAGGGTGCCAGAGTTTACCATGATAAAATTATCAGCATAAACCATATCATTAAGTTGGTTAAGCTTCTTGTATAGGAAACGTTTTGACGTAATGTGTAGAAGCATTGTAGACTCCCTTATGAAGTACAAAATCAGTAGTCCAGGAACCAATGCAACCACAATCCGAAACAAGTAATCAATTTGCCTCTTCTGAAGAAGATCTACTTCAACCCCGGCATTCGAGATAAACTCAAACAGATATGGGTCCAGGGGAATATCAACCTACAAAAATATATTAGAGAGCATCAGATTTAAGTGGTCTTTCGTATGTTCCTTCTTTTCCTATTGTTTCATTTTCTTCTGTACCTATTTTTCTTTTATGGGTTTCCCAGGATAGATGATTGTGGGGTAGGTCTAGGCTTCACACAGGTTTCAGGATGACACATGCACTAGACATTATAGTTTGTGTAGGCAGTATCGGTTTGAAAAATGAAAGGAAGTGAATAAGCGTACTTACAACATACTCAAGAGGGAATCCTTCTTTCATTGTAACATATAACTTCTTCAGATCTTCAGTAAAGACAACGGCAGCAACCTGTCAACAACAACATTTGCCTTATTGAACTGCTTTGCAGCATGAATTATACGAAATGACGCACTTGCATCATAATTGGAGACCCTATGATATACAACGGTCGGATATAGTTTGAAATGAAAAACCGTAACTCACAACAGGACTGATGTACGAGATAGCAGGGCAATTGCCATCTTCAGGAACAAAGATCAAAGTAAGGTATGTAAGAAAAAACAGACGTTACCTCTGAACAGTCAAGTTTGTGAAGAAAGTAAGTATACGGAAGTTTGGGCCGGTAGCGCCACCATCTCTTTGCAATCCACAATGCCCTAGTACCTTGGGCTTCTGATACCTTCTCCGCCACATCTTTACGGAGACTCTTTTCAACTTCTTTCATGTCAAAATCAACCACATATTTAGACTTTTGAGACTCCATTTGCTCAGCCAACTTCTCCCTTTGGATAATTTCATTCCACGTACGAAACCTTTCTCGCCAGGTTCCCTTACTCCCCTGAACTACCCCTGCCAAACAAATATGAAATGGCACACTGATCATGCTATTACTTAATAATTAGAAAGACCTATATCAGCAATGTGCTGAAACCAACCTGAAATGCCTAATTCCTTCTTTAGTTTCTTCTTTTCTTCCGGGGATAACCTTGTATTGTTGTGAATAATTTGATTCACATCACTCTCAGGAGCTTCTGGCTCTTCATCCCATGCATCCTCGCCTACATAAGAGTTATCATGAATAAGTGTCCCGCCAGGTCCTTCAACAAACTTCTTCATTCTAAGACCCTTTGGCATTGTCTTCCTCCATATTCCTTGCTTATACCTGCCTCCATTAGCAGCATACTTATAAGAACAGCAAATTGATGCAAAAACCGATTAATATGAACCGAAGTGAAATGTTACACTGACCTCTTGATATTAGTCGGAGATGGCTCAGGTATTACTGCCTCCATATAAGCTTCAGTCAACTCCTTCTTGCTTTGAGCTATTCGAGGAGCCTTAAAAGCCATATAAACCCTTTGAAATGAAATGATCACAACACATACATACAACACCAGTGCCCCAATTCTCTTTGGTTCCCAATTCTTAACATCCTAAGCACAACAATTCCAAAAAAAAATTGTTGATTTTTGCATCCAAAAAATGACAGCAAAATGTGAAGAAAGATATGAATCGAAGAAAAGGGTTATACCTTCCACTGTTCAAGCCTGTTCCAATCAACAAACCCAGGCACCAATTCAAACCTAAAACGATGAAATGCAGCTCCACCCTTGTTTTTCACATCACTAACAAACAAAACCACTTTGTTATTAGCTTCATTGAAATCAAACCCGGTTTCTTTTTTCACTGATTTACCAAAACTGGAGAAGAATCGTTCAGACCCACGACGAATTGAGCGAGAAATTCTAGACCAAGACAAATTATTAGACTCATTTTCAGAATCCCCAGTAGACGATGAAGAAGAAGAAGAAGCTCGAAAGATGAGTTTTATATGGGAATTTTTGGTTTTTCTTTTCTGTGGATTGAGAAATAGAGATAGATTGGATTGGTGGTATGAGAAATTTGAAGAAACTGAAATTGGGTTTTGTCTGTAATGGATAGTAAGGTCCATTTCTGAAAGAATTAGGGTTTTGGCATTGCTTGAAGCTGTAGATTCTCTCGTTTTGTGGAGTGTTTTGGGAAGAAGAGGCAGCTTTGAGTTTTATCTAATCTGCTTTTGGGGTTTTAGCTCAGTGTTAAATGGCAAAGGAGGAGAGAAGGAGAAAAATGATTGAGATTTATACGGGCCGTGCCTTCTATACCATACCTGGCCCGCCAACAAGTTGGTACATTTTGATTCTTTCGGAGAATAATGTTTTCTCAGGTGATTCTTGATATTTCAGGAGAAAAATCTTTATATCTTGTTAAGTGATCAATTACCACAAAAATATCACTTTTTCCGAAATTTACTTTTTGGCGAAAGTATCACTTTGGGTGAAAATCACTTTTTCAGAAACGGGGTGAAGTAAAAACCCCATGAAGACAGTCCCTCCCCTAATGCTTTTTCCAGTAGTTTTTTCCAGGTGGCTTAGGGTTGTGTTTTCTCGTGATTTATCATTACAACTATTGGCCACTCAATGTGCAAATCAAATAGGAAATATTTGCACTTAAATGGCCAAAAAGTCGCTGTAATGGCAAATCATGAGAAATGAATTGATTATGAATTGTTGAAATTCCTCTTAAAAGATGATGGTAGCATGTTTCTCATGATTTATTTTTGCAAGAACTCAAAGTGCAAATCAAATACAGAACTATTTGCACTTGAATGGCCAATAAGTCGATGCAATGGCAAATCATGAGAAATGAATTGATTATGAATTATCGAAACATTTCTTGAAAGTTGATATACCATGTTTCCCGTAATTTATCATTGCAACAACTATTCGCCACTCAAAGTGCAAATCACTTGAATGGCGAAAAAGCAGATGCAATGGCAAATCATGAGAAATGAACTGATTCTGACTTGTTGAAATTTCTCTTGCAAAAATACAAAACGGGTTTAGTATTGTTCGTTCAAATCAAGAACAATTAACAATTGGAAAAGCAGGTGTAATGGCAAATCTTATTTGATCATTCAACTTCTCTTCTTCCGTGCATTTATAGAGTCCTATAAGCACATAAAGAAACCTGGCTAGTCCTAAACTTGAACTAATACCTTCCTTCCTGCATGAAACAAAACCAACTCCTTACTTCCTGCATGAAACAAAACCAACTCCGAAGGCGTGCACCACCTAATTGGTGATTGGTATCCCACCATTTTGTTGTGACAGTCAGGTTTTCAATCAACTAATGCTGAAACACCTTTGGTCAGCAGGGAGAGTAGAGAGTTTTTGAGCTAAATTTCGAAATTCCAATTGCATTGCCTATCAAAACAAAACAAAAGAAGTTGGTTGTGCTTTTGGTTTTAGAAAACTAATCAAAAGTCAGAACTAGAGAAAGAACTTCTGTTAAACAGCAAGAGAAAGAAATTCTGTTGAACAGCAATTCCATTAGCATACGAGTAAAAACTGTGCAACAAAACAAGCACTAAAAGAGGCTCGTATTCATAAATACTCATCATAGTTCTGTTTTCTTGTGCTATGACAGCACACATTATTGAAGAAGCCTCTGCAGATCAAACAGCCTCTACAACACCAACTCATATTTTTGTTTCGTCTAATCATAAGGGTTCTAAACCTTGTCCTAACATGAAACCCAGGCAAATATACCATCACCTCAGGGAAACCACAATCTCTCTCAAGATAAAGATACGAAAACGGAAAAATGAACAAAGAAAAAGTCTTGTTCTGTCACTAAGCTGAAGCATCATCTAGGGCGAGAACTCCTGGGAGTGGCTTGCCTTCTAGGAGCTCCAAACTGGCACCTCCTCCGGTTGAAATGTGGCTCATCTTGTCAGCGAGACCAACTTTCTCTACAGCTGCAACTGAGTCACCACCTCCAATGATTGTTGTCACTCCCTTTCCACTTAGTTCTGCCAACTTTTTAGCAATTGCCTGAAATGCCAGAGAGAGACAATCAAAGGATAATCAATGACAGCGGGGGAACTTTCTAGTTATTAATGTAGTGCCTAGTTCAATAAATATGCATAACAAATGATATACAAAAAGATAGCAAGCAAAACCCATACATCAGTTCCATAAGCAAACTTCTCCATCTCAAAAACTCCCATGGGTCCGTTCCAGATGACAGTCTGGGTTGTATCTAGAGACGCACTGAATGTCTTGATGGAATCTGGACCAATGTCCAATCCCATCCAACCATCTGGGATAGCAGATGCAGCTACTGTCTACACAAAGATAACATCCAAGTTAAATAAAAATCCACCCAGTAACAAGGTAACTTAAACCAGGAATCCAGGTCTCCAAGAAACAAACCTTGCTGTTGGCATCAGGAGCAAATTTGTCAGCAATCACAACATCAGTGGGTAACAAAAGAGACACTCCCTTGAGCTTAGCCTTCTCCATAAGAGATGATGCAAGCTCAAGCTTGTCTTCCTCAACAAGGGAAGATCCAACAGAGAGGCCTTGGGCCTTGTAAAATGTGAAGATCATTCCTCCACCCAAGAGAAGGATATCAACTTTCTCCAACAAAGACTCGATAACTCCAATCTTGGATGAAACCTTTGAACCACCAACAATGGCAGCAAATGGCCTCTTGGGGTTTGATACAGCTCCAACAAGATAGTCAAGTTCCTAATCAAGATCACACACCAAATCAATATCTCATAAGTTCCAACATTCATTGTTGAAAACATGTAAAGCATACAATACGAAGTAAACACAATATTGTAATATTCCAGAAATCCAATATTGTAATACACATTCATCTAGAAGACTGCTGTTCGAGAAAATATAGCACAGTATTATGAGAGTGCAGATACAAAATTGACCTACACTCCTTTTGTGATTCTGTATGCATCTGTAGTCGGAACATACGAGATACTGACTAATCAGAGCAAAGCACGGAGGGGGGAAATTCATAGGGAACTACGTGAATCCGTGAAGAGTTGGTACGAGTTCAGGTTAAATCCAAAATGTGCACAATGACTTTAAATGTCCAGATTACACATGGAACGAAAAGAGTTAGGCATCAGATCACGGTTGCACTCCACAATGGCATTAGTAAAAAAAAAAAAAAAAAAACTACTGAAGCTTTCAGAAGTATATTAGGTGCACTAAAATATACTAAAAAGAAAAAGAATACCTTCTGCATGAGGAATCCAGCAACAGAAGGCCTCAAGAACTTGGTAACTCCCTCGGTGGAAGCATGGGCTCTGTGGGCAGTTCCGAAAGCATCGTTGACATATAGGTCAGCAAGGGAAGCTAACTTCTTTGCAAACTCTGGGTCATTCTTCTCTTCCTCCTTGTAGAATCTGACGTTCTCAAGAAGTAGAACACCTCCATTAGGGATTGCAGCAACCATCTTCTCAACTTCCTCTCCAATACAGTCGTTTGCCATCTCAACCTATTCAACAGCACAGCACACCATTAACATCCATGAGGCTAATATGATATCACATAAACAAGCTCAATTCATGTCAACGAAAAACACACCTTGATACCAATAAGCTCAGACAGTCTGGGCACGAGTGGCTTCAAGCTGTACTTTGGTGTAACACCCTTTGGGCGCCCCTGAAAATCACAAACCCAATACAATAAGCTAGACAGAACTAAAACCTTCACTCAAAAATGCATGCAAAACACACCAGAATTCTCAATTAATCAAAAAATAATGAACAACAATGAACTCATGAACTGTTAACCAGTAAACAACCTAATACAATAAGCTCACATAACTAAAATCTTAACTCCCAGATGCATAGAAAGCAAATTACAAATCACAAGCAAACCAAACCCCAATCATTAACCAGTAAGACAACAAAGACTACAGAATACTAATAAGTCATGATCAAAACAAGCCCAATTCTTGTCATACCCGACCAATACAACCTAATCTCATCACACACACACACCATTCTATCCAACAGATCTTTCTTGTCTGAGCTAATAAATTCATGATTTACTCAAATTAGGTTTTATTAATGAGCAGGAGAAAAACATTATCTAGTAAATTCATGATCTAAACTAATAATCAAAACCCTTAATCAAAAATCAAATAAAACTTCAATCTACAAAATAAATTGAACAAAAAAGATAAGATTAAGATTACTTACAAGATGGGAAGAGAGAATAACTCTAGCACCATGACTAATTAGGTACTGAATAGTAGGAACAGCAGCTCTAACTCTAGTATCATCAGTGATGTTAGAATTATCATCCAATGGTACATTCAAATCAACTCTAACAAATACTTTCTTTCCTTGTAAATCTGCTTCTTTAAGATCACCAACACTTCTCTTTGTTGCCATTGTTTTATAGATCAGATCAAATCAAATTACTACTGCAAATCCAACAAAAAGAAACACAAATCAATCAATCAGAACAGATCATTAACTAGATCAAGAACATCAAATCACAAAATCATGAAATCTATTAGAAGAAACTTACTTAGACGATGAGATTCAGTGAGAAATTTTTCTTGGAATACAAGTTGATGCAAACGAGGTTTTTTTATAGAACAAAGAGGGTGATTTTGGCAAGTTATAGAGATTGATAAGATGTTTAAGGGTGCAGTATATTAAGTTACTGTGCAATGATGTAAGCCGTTGATTTTGTATCTTAATGGCTTTTGAGAAAGATTGGTGAGATAAGATTGTCGTTTTCATATCAAAAGTTGTGGACTTAGAATTGCGTGTCCCAGGCATGGTGCATGACGTTCGTTCATGTTCTATTGGGACCATAGAGGTGCAACCGGCCGGGTGCTAATCTTGAGTTGCATAATTTTGTGAATTGGCTCGGTGACTGACTCTGATATTTGAGGTATCTAATAATCAGTTTTAGAATTTATCAGTGTCAGTTTTGAGATGGCAGGATCTTTGATGGAATATCCGGTTGGAGACATAAACAAACAATACTTTTGTACTTTATGGTATTAAATCCGTGGGGAGTACTACTTTTCCACAGCAAGGTCATGCTGCTTTTTCTATATGTGTACGCCCACACTACTGATCATGGCTCCTGTTAGAATGCGGGATGATACACCGATCACGGGTTGAATCCCGCTGTCTATCCCGACAGAGAGATAGTGGATGGGGTTTTTCCCGACCGGTGGTTTAACAGGGTGTGCGTCTAAGATGGGACCTACCCATTGTTCACTTCGAATGACCCGCGAGATTCAACCCGAGATTCAACAGGATGTAATTTTTGGTGTTGCTGTCAGCAAAATTACGGTGAAATCCAATCCGCAAGATCTATGGGCCGAACACAGTAGAATTTCAAATCCGTATTTTTGTGGTTCTGACAAAAATTAAGTTTAAGAGCCTAATGCAATAAAAATTTCACCTTGGATTTTTCTTATCATTATAAGAGCTTTTGGTGTTGTCATTTCTTGATGCAATAAAAACTTATTCAATATCTTCGCAGCTTTGATAGCTTTTTTACGGGAAGGTGATTCTATAACTACATTTCATCTTCGACTTCCACATCATCACTTCTGTCTTATCCCATGACACTCCAATTATTTGTCATTTAGTATCCATGAAATTAACTTCCACTAACGATCAGTATCCAATAAATTAGTATCTGTCAACCGTACCTACAATAATATGCATAACGAATAAGGTGTATTGGGTCATTTAATTTGTTGATTATCCTTCTTATAATTAAGCAATATTTTGATATATAATTTAATAATTATTATTTCATGTGATAATTTAATATCCGTGATAAATTGATAAATTTTGCGGTCCCAACACTATTATTTTATAGGGGTTATACTGTATATGGATTTTATAAACATTTATTCTCTTTCCTATTTAACCTTCTACTTTTGATGAAAACTAGAAGCAGCAAATTAGCTTTAGTGTAATATTATTAACGTGAAATCGGAAGTAGATCTGAAAACTAAACTTTGAGGTAACATAGACTATCAATCTTCCTGAAAAGGCGATTTTCTTGCATAAAACGGAGACGTTGACTTAGTCAACAATTGATTCTCTTCGTTCTCTCTTCTTTGATTTCAACTGGTTTTGCAATCTTTCTGTTCATGATGTTTAAGCTCTATTAGATTTCTTTTTCGTGATCTTTCCATTGCTTTAGTATCTTATTACAAGCATAATTTGATGTCTCTTTGAGTTAATCCCCTTTTCTAATTAAGTGCCCTAATTTTGAAAATTCCTTCTTCTTATGTCTATCTTTCTAATTTGATTTGATTTATCCTCTTTGATTTGTTTTGTCTAACTCCTCTGGTTTTTGTTCTCTCTCTGTTTGTTTTTTATTTTTAGGTCATGAGCTGAAGATGAAGCAACCATAGGGTCTACAAGCCATCATCATTAGATTTTGAAGACATACGGAAGTTTTTGGAGAGGTTTTGCTTATTTTGTGGGTATGTTTCTATGCTATGTTGTCAAAGGTGTCGCCTAGGCGCCAAAGTGGACTTATTCTGAAGTTGGGCGCCACGCAGTGGGTAAGGAGATGCCACTTTAAAAAGTGGTGCCCAGGCATCGCCTTTCTAGCCGCTCAGGCCAAGGCGCCAGTTTGTTGGGCGCCAAAGTGGCATTTTTATGCCAAAAAAGGAAAAAAGATATTGCCAAAATCTTTTGAATTTTTTTCATTAAGTCATACATTAATATTTTAAAACCCTAATCTAATTATGTTAAGAAACAGGTCATTCGTAGCTGTTTTTGTTAATTACTTTAACAATAGTGAAGGGGGGAAAATCTTTCCAAATTTTTGCAAATCTATTTCATTAAGATTTACAAGCTAATATAGAAATCCTAAGCTAATTATCAGTTATGTCAAGAACATAAACCTATGTGGGAATTATTGTTCTACGCCGCGGCTTCGCCACGCCTCGTTGTGGCTCAGGATTTTACACCCGGCGCCACGCAGAGCCTTACGCCCATGACAACAGAGGTTCTATGAACTTCTCAATTTCTTATTTCGTCTGGATCTGGGATTGTGTTGCACTATGAAGAATAGTCTATATTTGTTGCTTTTTAGCATGTTGAGATCCTACTTTTAGCAGGGATTTGATGATTATTCTACTTGAAGTGTTTTTCTTCTGAGTATGATTGATTTTATAGACAATTTTTGGAGTGTTTTTTTGGTTGTTTAGCCGCCTATTGAGCTACTTTTAGGCATTATCAGGCCTCTAGGTATTGATTTTTCCTAACAGATTTTTGATAATTTATATACTTTTCTTGCACTCTGTGGAGTATTTTGGTCCGTTGAGTGTTGTTTGTGTAAATTATCCTCTTTATTGTTCTGTCAGTCTTATCTAGTGTGTTGTTATTGCAATCTATCAGAGAGGCGTGATAAATTTTTCGATCTAGTTTCTGACAACTTTGTTGAAGATACGGTTCTACTTGAACTTATTCCTTTAGCAACATTACCTCCAGAGTCTTTAGTTTCCGATGAAGAATTTGACAAGGAAGTGAATCTCATGATGGTGGACCCTTCTGACTCTATGGATGTTGATCCATTTTCAGCTCATGACCTAGTAAGTCTTTCATTACTTTTTCTGCTCTACTGGTCTTATTTACAAAAACAAAAAAAACAAAAAAAAAAACTTTATTTTGCTCCTTTGCTTGCTTGCTTGAGTTTCAATTATTGTTTAGCCATGAAGTTTCTTTGCTGGAATATCAATGGTTGTTGCTCTGATAAGAAATGGCTCCATCTTTTAAATCTATTTAGAAAATTTAAATTTGATGCTATTTGTCTGATGGAAACTATGGTTGACAGTGATACAGTTAAGAAATATAGTCATCATCTGCCTTTTGATGCTTGGTTTGTTGTGCCTTTAGTGGGTAAATCGGGTGGTTTAGCTTTTGGTTATTTTGAAAAATCTAATATAGAAATTATTAGTTCTTCTTTCAACATGAATCATATTGTTTGTGATATAACTCCTCAAATTATGAAGTGTCTTATATCT
Source organism: Papaver armeniacum (assembly GCA_023531295.1). Lineage (NCBI taxonomy): Eukaryota > Viridiplantae > Streptophyta > Magnoliopsida > Ranunculales > Papaveraceae > Papaver > Papaver armeniacum. The sequence goes on from JAJJWW010013506.1 coordinate 25,668, forward strand.
TTTGTTTATGGGTCTTTGAATATCACGAGTATGAGAAACCAATGGAATGTATTGAGTAGTATCAATGTAGATGCCAACAGACCTTGGTTGTTGTTAGGCGACTTTAATTTTATTATGTATGAATCTGAAAAACAAGGTGGAATAACTGAAAATTCCTTAGTGCTGGATTTTGTTAGATCTAGAATGGTTGAACTAAATTTAAATGAAGTTTTTTCTTTTGGCAATCCCTTCACATGGTGCAATAGAAGATTTAAGAATCCTGCGAAACTCATTTTTGAAAAGTTAGAAAATAGTTTTATGAATGATAAGTTGGTGTCAGTTTTGCCTCAAACTCGAGTCACTAACCTTGGTAGAGTGTATTCAAATCACAGTCCTATATTGCTTAAATCTTTTCACCAAGAACGAAAACTTTATATTCCTTATAAATTCTTCAAATGTTGGCAATTAAGTCCTGATTTCAAAAGCGTGCTTACTAATTCTTGGTCTAAAAGGGTAAAGGGTTCTCCGAGCTTTATAGTTGCTGGTAAGATCAAGAATGTTAAATCAGATCTTTGTTTTTGGAATATTAATTCCTTTGGTCATATTAAAAATACTATTCATAAATTGAACTTAGAGATTGAAAAGCTTCAGTCATTGCCTTATTCTCCTGCCATAGGTATTTTCATTTTGAATTATTCTAAGCAGCATGATTATTGGTATGATATTGAAAATTCTTTCTATAACAAAAAGCTAAGATTAACTACTTTACACAATATGACAAAAATACTCAATTTTTTCATAATAATGTTAAACTTAGAAACATGTATAACACCATTCATATTGTTAGAGATGATCAACGGAATTGGCTAGATTGCAGGGAGCAGGTTGTTTCTTTGTTTGAAAACCACTTCAAAAAAGTCTTTACTTCTTCAAACCCTAGTAATGCTGATATACAAGATGTTTTGAAAGATGTCTGGCCCATTATCATTGATGACATAAATCCTTCTTTGGTGGCGATTCCCACTGTTAAAGAAATTTATTCTACTATTGTTGATGGTGGTTTTTAGCTTTGGGTTAAAATCGTAAAAAGTACATATGACATGACGTCACTATGATCACTAGCGCATTTATTGAATCAATCAGCATGCCTACGTAAGAATTACCAGGGTACCTTTTTTTATATACATGTGTCATGTTCCACGGCAGAACCCTTAGTATTGACCGACAACATCATCGTATATACCAAACCCTAATTCTCTCACTACCGTGCCAATGGAAAACCATGCCCGCCCACGTCTCCGCCCCAAGGCATGCCGACCATGCCGCCAGCACCACCGTGCCAATAGCAAACCATTCCATCCACATCTCCGCGCCAAGGCATACCAACCATGCAGCCCACGTCTCTCCGCCAAGGCATGCCGGCCGCACCACCGTGCCAATGGCAAACCATGTCGCCCACGTCTCCGCGCCAAGGCATGCCAACCATGATAGCCGCACCACCGTGCCAATGGAAAACCATGCAAGCCACGTCTCCGCGCCAAGGCATGCCAACCATGCCAGCCGCACCACCGTGCCAATAGTAAAACATGCCAGCCACGTTTATGCGCCAAGGCATGCCAACCATGCCAGCCGCACCACCGTGCCAATGAAAAACCATGCCAGCCACGTCTCTGCGCCAAGGCATGCCAACTATGCCAAATGCACCACAGTGCCAATGGCAAACCATGCCAGCCACGTCTCCACGCCAAGGCATGCCAACCATGCAAGCCGCACCACCGTGCCAACCACTTCTTCACGCCAAAACAAAGGGTTGCAATAATCAACGGCTACCCTTCTCTTTGAGATGCAGATCTCGACCACACAAGTTCGCCACCTGACGCATGACAACTTGCGGCCCTAAGCCAAAACACACGGTTTGGACCTAAACCTTAATTTGACCGCGCTACTCTATGGCAAAGCCATGCTCAACGGCTGGTTGCTACGAACATAGGGTTGCAATACTCAACGACTTCCCTTCTCTTTGAGATGCAGATCTCGACCACATAAGTTCGCCACCTGATGCATGGCAACTTGCGGCCCAAAGCCAAAACACAAGGTTTGCACCTAAACCCTAATTTGGTCGTGCCTACTCTATGGTAAAGCCATGCTCAACGCTGGCTGATACAAACGAAGGGTTGCAATAATCAACGGCTACCCTTCTCTTTGAGATGTAGATCTCGACCACACAAGTTCGCTACCTGACGCATGCCAACTTGCGGCCCAAAGCCAAAACACACGGTTTGCACCTAAACCCTAATTTGGCCGCGCCTACTCTATGGCAAAGCCGTGCTCAACGCTGGCTGCTACAAACGAAGGGTTGCAATAATCAACGGCTACCCTTCTCTTTGAGATGTAGATCTCGACCACGCAAGTTCGCCACCTGACGCATGGAAACTTGCGGCCCAAAGCCAAAACACACGGTTTGCACCTAAACCCTAATTTTGGCCCCGCCTAAACTATGCCAAATCTTGCTGGTCCCCTACTTTCATTGACCAATCAGGTTGCTCCAAATCTGCCACGGTCTCAAAAGAGGTTAGCTTTCCAAAACACGCTAGCTTCCCAAAACGTGCTAGATTCCCAAAACTGTGCCAACATACCGCACGCATACCAAAAATCCATGCCATCCATGTTGCCATGACACAGGCGCGGCTATGCCACCTCGGGCCCGCAACATCCCTCCTGAATTCTTCCTGAGTTTTACTGTCGGGATGTTTTCACCTCCCGAACGAGCTCAAAACCTAAATATGTTCTCGTCAGGAGATAAGAAATTCTTTTCCGGTCGAATGGAGGGGCGGACCGTCAAAATCCGAGTCCGTACGAGAATTCTACAGCGATTCTAATAAAGGGCGCTAATTAGGGTTTCAGCAAGCCAAACCCTAATTTAGACAAAGTTGTCAGGCTACAAATGGAAGGTAGCCACGATCAACGGCTGCCCTTTCTCCTTAGATGCAAATCTCATCCGTCCAAGTTCGCCACCCAACGTGTGGCAACTTCTGGCCCAATGCCAAAACTACACGGTTTGTACCAAACCCTAAATTTTGGCCGCGCCTAAAACATGCACGAGCATGCCAAAACCAGACCGGTCATGCCACTGGCTGCCAAACGAAGGGTTGCAATAATCAACGGTTGCCCTTACATATGAGATGCAAATATCAACCACACAAGTTCGCAACCTAACGCATGGCAACTTGCGGCCCAAAGCCAAACATCACGGTTTGTACTAAACCCTAATTTTGGCCACGCCTAACACATGCCAAAGCCATGCACGACGCTGGCTACCAAAACGAAGGGTTGCAACAATCAATGTCTACCCTTCCTCTCAAGATTCCAAATCTCGACCGTCGAGGGTCACCGCCGAGCCGGCAAGTCTCCCAAGCTCAACTTGCCAAGCAACAACAACATGCTACACGTTTTCCACGAAAACACTCGAGACATCAACACATGCCACAAACTGGGGGATGCTCATTAGGGTATTGGTTTGGCGGTTTACAGCGTGCGGCGTACACTACGCCCGTTACAAGAAAGTGTCATAAGAATGAGTCGGTTAGTAAATACAAGGAGTAATGGTGAAACATTTCTTTCATTATGGAACATCAATTCCAGGCGTTACCCGTTACCACCTCCTTCCACTTTACTCAGCCGTTCCCATTTCTTATGAGACCATAGTACGTTTTGTTACGACTTGTATAAATAGGTCTTACATATTTCCACCAAACAACAAGTTTTGGGTCAGGAGCATACAACACTCAGAAATCACTTTCTAGCTTTCCCATCTGTTAGCTTTCACTTTCTGATACAAGTCAAACAACTACTCTTCCAGAATCAACTATTTTGGTCTCAACACTCTCTTTGCTTCCCTCCCTATAACCAACCCTTCTCCTTCACTTTGTGACCGAAACAAGTCTGGAACGACCATTTCTTGGTTTAGGCTGGATTTGTACAGATTGATCCCTCGAATCTAAAGTACACCCTTGCAGTACATTGTTTAGGGTTTAGACTCGTTTCTCACCCACTCACGCAAATTACCGAAATCAGCAGAAACCATTTTCACCCTCAAACAACTATCAAGGCAATGGAACCGTGGAATTCTCTAGGGCCAGACCGCTTTCCGACCGGTTTTTCAGAGATAATTGGGACATAGTTTCTGGTCAGGTAATTGAGCATATTCAGAACTTTTTTAAGACCAATTTCTTGCTGAAACAACTTAATTATTCCTTCATAACTCTTATCCCTAAGGTTAATAATCCGTTTACTCCGCATGATTTTCGAACTATTAGTTTGGCTAACACAGTTTACAAAATCATATCAAAATTTTTAACAAATCGACTCAAGCCATTGCTAGATTCTATTATATCTCCTTTTCAATCGGCATTTATTTCAAATAGGCAAATACAAGATAATATCATTACAAGCCTCTACCCCGGTGCATACGCACCGGAGGTGTGTAATTCGTTTCGCGTAAAATTGGCATCAACTTACCCTACTTTATTAATTTGAACTACAACCTCATGTCCCTTGGGTCGGCAACTTCATTTGGTATTCCTGCCGGTCAGATTTTATCATGGTCCGAAAGCGACTTTGTTTTATCTTTGTGACGTATAGGGACAATAAAATTAGCGCATTAGGGAGCCCTTCTTTTGAAAATCAATGGTTTAAAATTATGAAAAAAATAGATAAGTAAGATATTATCCACGTAGGATTCTCTATTTTAAGTTAAATAATGTAGTTTACACACCTACCCCAACTTTTCCTAAAGTCCTTCATTAGTTTGATTTGATTTAATCTTGAAAACTTTCGATATAGTATCATGCCGGTCTTTGTCCTCCCATCAAACTCAGAGGCGGTTTTATTTACGGCCACATCAAGTCACATGTGAAACTTATGAAAAAATCCGGATGTCCCATAAACCGCATATGGCTGGTTGCATCATGGTAGTGTTGTAACATGTATCTCGGCCCTTCACTAAGCGATGGTGGTAAACAATCCTTGTTTCCTTAACTCTGATTGTATTTTGGTTTTTTCCAACGAATGATCAATTTAGACTCTTTAGCCAAATACAATTGGAATGGACAACCACCCTGAATAACAATGACGCACTCATTTGGTATTTGCTCTGCCCTAAATGCAAACTACTCCCTCGTTTTACTAACCTTTTGCCTTTTTTTTTTCCTCTGGTTGAATCTACGTCTCTGTATAATTGAGTAACTATCTTTGATTTCAACTTAAGGAAATAGAAACAGGTTTGCATTGTCCTAACACTTGGATGAAATTCAGTGATCCTGTTTTAGCCAGGTCTCTTTTCGTCGACTATTATATCTCTGCACGTATGCTTGTCATTACTTCTGCCTGGGGATGGGATTATAGCGCAAACACTTCTAATACAATTATTGAGTTATATTGGTGCCCATTTTTTTCCTCGATGCAATGAGTATCAATGTACCTGGCACCGTTTCAGGTTCTTGATGACAATCTTTTGCCATTCTGAACCACTATACGTGCAAAAAGAGTACTTTCTTGTAGCATTTTGATAAGATTACATTCACTGTTTTATGCCCCAATTATCATGTATTCTTATATAAACATTGGATTCTTGCCATCGCCTGGTAGCAGTTGCCGATCTTATGATGATTCTAACCTGTTTTTTTCTTTTTCATTTAATGATGATGATTCTAACTTTCTCGTTGTGATCTGGTAGCAGTTCTTCACATCTTTTTGTCTTTTTATACGAATTACCCACCAACCATATTTAGCAAACATATGGAAAAATAGCCAAAATGCCCCAATTTGGGAGGCATGGTTGCGAAAATGCCCCGGATTTTTAAAAAAAGTTAAAATGCCCCAATCCGTTAACTTTTCCATCCAAGCCAGTTAAATAGTGAATTTGACACACATGTGACTTCACACATGTGAAAAAGAGACAATAATAACCCTTCAGGGTTAAGGGTTTTAAGGTTCAGAGTTAGTGTTCAGGGTTCAGGGGTGGTGGTTGCGGTGGTGGTTGTGGTGGCGGTGATGGTGGCGGCGACGGTGGTGGTGGTTCTGGTGGTGACGATGGTGGTGGCAGCGACGGTGGTGGTTCTAGTAGTGGTGTGGCACTGATGGTGGCGGTGGAGGTGGTGGCGGTGGAGGTGGTGGCGGTGGTTGTTCTGGCGATGGCGGCGCCATTGGTGGTGGTGGTGGAGGTAGTGATGATGGAGACAGTGGTGGTGGAGGCGTTGGCGGCGGTGGTGGCGGTGGTGGCAGCGGTGGAGGTGATGTTTAAGGTGGTGGTGGCGAAAATATGACACGTGTCGTAATATTAAGGGTTTGTTATTTTATAAGTAAAATGTCAATTTAATAAAAATTGGGGTTAAAATGACTTTTCTTCACATGTGGGAATTCATATGTGTGCAAAATTGACCATTTAGTTAGCTTGGATGGAAAAACTAACGGATTGGGGCATTTTAACTTTTTTTCAAAACCTAGGGCATTTTCACAAACGACATCCCCAAATTGGGGCATTTCAACTCTTTGCCCCAAACATATCTATTGGAAGGGACGGTTGGGTAGCATAGTGTCCTTCGTATTAGTTGTCTGTTATTGAAGTTTTATACAAAGAGATGTGGATAACGTGAAGAGATGGGTCAAAAGAGACACGATGATAGTGTAATGACATGGAAATTGAATTGAAGAAGTTTCTTCAATCATTTCTACATTTACGCCAAACAATCTTGATTTTCGTTCATTAATCTATCTTTTCTTCCCGTTCCCTTCTTCCCATGATACATACCATTATTTTCAAAATGGTTACGGCAAGTTACCTTATGATGGCGGGATGATAATTACTTTATCCTTCGTACGTAACTTCATCTCAAACTGTGTTGGTCTAACACTATTAGTAAAGGCTGCCAACATACTCCTCTACATAAGTTAAATCTCCTGCATGTGATTCCTCTCAATTTACATTCATCTATCGTATAAAACTTGTATCTATAGGATTTTTAGTCTGAAAACATTAGTTGTGTTGGTCTTAAAACATTTGCAAAGTCAAGTATGATGAATATGAAAAACTAACCTCTCTGCGCTTGGTTCGTTGAAATGACTTTCGTCGAAAGTTTTCACTTCATCTGATATGGAGCACTTTGTTTTTGGCTGGTTATGGCAGCAACATAGGGAGATGTTTTTTCTACTAAGGCAATTGTTGGTGTTGTGGTTAAACATTTGAGAATTTGTAAATCGATGTTGGTGAAGGGTCATGTTGTTAAATTTAAAATTGCATCCATTAGACATTTCATGTGACTGTTGGAATTCCTTACCGTGCCTTTTAAATGTTAAGTGACTCTTGGGTTTGCCTACTTGCAAGTGTCTCATAGGATTAGCCAATCAAATAACGATGCCATGGATAGTTAGTGCTTAGGTGGCTTCACCAAAATCAAGAGTGGTTGTGGGATCGACATGTGGCAACTTGGGGTCTCTTATTATAAAGAAAGATAAGACATGAAATCTTGCATTCCTTTAAAAAAAAAAAGAGAGAGAGCTAAGAATGGATATATGGCTATTAAGCTTGATTTATCAAAAGCTTTCAATAGATTAGAATGGACCTTTATTATTGTTGTGTTTTGAAGCTAGGTTTCTCAGATGATTGGTGTTAGTTGATTCTTCAATGTATCAATACGGTTTCATATTCTGTCCTTATTAATGGTTCGCCTAGAGAGATTTTTCCCTTCTAGAGGCATAAGACAAGGGGACTGCCTTTCCCCCTACATTTTTATTCTGTGTATGGAGGTTTTATCCCGATTCTTTCTTTGAAAGGTGAGTTTGATCAAGTTAATTCAAGGTTTTAAAATTAGAAATAACAGCTAGCCCTTCGATTTCTCATTTATTTTTTCTTTGAAAATTGTATGATGTTCTCTAAGGTTTCCATTACTTATGCTAGAAACCTTATGATGATAATAAGTAAGTTTGCCAAAGCTTCTGGTCAGGCCATAAATTTTGAAAAGTCGAGTTTCTTCACAAGTGCCAATATGCATCACAAACATATTAAATTGCTATCTAGATCTTTATGGATGGAATTTTTTTATCTAGTTCTGAAAAGTACCTAGGAGCTCATTTGTTTATTAATAGAGATAAAACTAAGTCCTTTCAATTTTTACTAGATAAGTTCTACTCTAGATTAAGTAATATGAAAAGAACGAATTTAAATGGTGATGGAAGAACAGTGGTTACTAAACATGTTCAGTCTAGCCTTGCAGTTTATCATATGTCCTGTTTTTCTTTGCCTAAAAAATTTACTTTTAAAATTGATATTATTCAAAGAACTTTCTGGTGGTCTAAGAAAAACCCGCAGAGAGCTGCTTATTTTCGTTCTTGGCTAGATATAGGAAAGTCTAAGATTTGTGGGGGTCTTGGTATTAGAAATTCTTATGCTACAAATAGAGTCTTTATCTCTAAATTGGGTTGGAGAATTATGCAGTTCCCTGATCATTTGGTTTCTAGGTTTTTGAAAGACAAGTATTTTCCCAATCAAAACTTATTGGAAATTGATAAAGTTGCTGATACTTCCTCTTGGATGTGGAAAGGTATAGTCAAAGGTTTGGTTTTTTTAAGGTCCAACATTGTTAGTAAAATCAATAATGGTAAATTGACAAGGATTTGGTCTTCTAATTGATTGCCATATGCTTCTTGTCCTACTTTATCTATTAATCCGTATTTTAATGATTATGTTTTTATCAGTGAGCTTATTGATATGCAATCTAATAATTGGAATCTAGATATTCTGAATGCTTTGTTTTCCCCCGAAGATGTGATTAAAATTCTGACAATTAGGTTAAATCCTTTTTGCGAAGATAAAATCATGTGGTCTCATACTAGAAATGGTAACTTTACTATTAAATCAGCTTATAAAGCTTATACAAATGATGTTAGTACAGTTGAAAAGTCTGTTTTTTGGAAAAAGGTTTGGTCTCAGAAGTGTTTGCCTAAGATCAGGTTTTTTATGTGGAAGATTTTTGTCTTTATGCTGCCTGTTAACACTACTATAAAACCTTACAATAACTCTACTGATGATACTTGTCCTCTGTGCAAAAATGACACTGAAACTGTCTTGCATCTGTTTATTCAGTGTCCTTTGGCTTCCCATATATGGTTTGGTTTGTCCTGCAACATTTAGTCTCATATAATTTTCTCTAGGTTGATGATTAATTACTTTCTTAATTGGTTTGATTCGAGGTTAGGTTAGTCGCCTTTTGCAGTGGACTGGCCTAGCATTGGTGCGATTGTTTTGTGGTGTATTTGGAAACTGGGATGTGATGTGGTTTTTAAAAGAGTTTCCATAAATTTGGATAAAGTTATTCTGAATACAAGAAGAATGATTAATACCTATATTGCTCCTTCTTCTCATGTTCAAGTTCTTAGGAAAAATGTTAAAACTTCTATTAGTGTTGTCAACCGTGTTTTATTCTTAGATGGTTCTTATAAAGATTTTAACATGGGTGTGGGTATGCTCTTATGTGATAATGCAGGAAGAATAAAGTTTTCTCGTACGGACTTTGGATCTGGTTTGAGATGCGAGTTTGAGCGGAGGCAACCGCTCTTCTTTTGGCCATCTCCTGGGTGAAGGAGTTAAATCTATCCAAAGTTCTTTTTGTTAGTGACTGTCTTCAAGTGGTGGATTTTGTTAATGAAGTCAGTTCTTCGGTCGGGTGGAGATGCACCGATCTTCTTGAAGATTGTCGGCGTTTTATTTCTAGTAGTGATGTTTATAATGTTGTGTATGTAAAACGTATTAAGAATAGTATAGGTGACCGACTTGCACGCCGTGCTAGGAAGTTCTGTATGAAAGAAACTTGGGTTCCTTTTCCTTCTTTTTTGGACTCTCTAGTTAGGAATGAACCCATTGCAGATGTTTGTAACTTCCTTCTTTGTTAATGAATGGTTGTTCTTCAGCAAAAAAAAAAAAAGTAATATTATTAACATAAATAGGGGCATATATATTCGAAAAGAGACATTTAGGAATTGGACTATGCATATATAGATGGACAACCAAATACTACTTCTCCGCCTATATAACTTGGACTGAGAGAGTAGATATATTAAGAAAAAATAATAAACACTACACATGATTTGAGTTAGGTTGGAGACACTTATTTGCATCTTATCCCGATTAAGAGTTTAGAAAATGTAAAGATCGCAGGTTCTTTACTTTTGGTATCTAACTCAAATCAATTATCTGATCGGCTAATTTAGTTACAAAACATAAAAGAAAATTTCTATCACTAATGCTAGCACTAATATTGTTTGTTCACTTGTTTCTCATCTCGTTACATCTTGCCAACATATGTTGCTTTGAACCTCATTTATCATTTATTATCTGGTAAAAGGTTTTTGCAGTTGGTTTCAATTTTGATATTGGTAGCCTCCGTTGCACTCTCCCAACTCCAATCTTTCGTTCTTCGCTCGCACCTACCATCCTTTCCTCACCGATCCGAGTTTGGGTTGTTCTCCTCATCACCATCCCGCATATTCCAAAATAATCATGTAAGATAACATTATAGATAAAATTCTTAGTGTAATGAAAGGAAATATCCACCATTCCATGGATGGGACACTCCAATCCTGAAGTTGATTCCTTAACCAAATTGTCTTGGTTGGTGCTTGACTTTTCTATCTTGATTATTATCTTCCCAGAAGTGCAATGCTTTAAGATAAATTAACTTGTCTATGTTCATGTTAAGTCCAACATGCCGGGGTTTCCAATTTGTAGCGGTATTGTGCCAGCTAGCAATCCACTCCTTCACCGGTTATAAGTGTTCTGGAGAAAAATGAGTTTTTATTGATATATTTCTGGTCTTAGTATGATTTGATCTAATGACCTAAGAGTCTAAGGATACTTACTCAATTTGTGAGTGAATCAAATGATATTTTAGTCCCACATTGTAGAAAATTAAGGATGAGCTCCACTATATAGCCAATCTATTAGGATAAAATTTCCAAAATTAGTTTCTCAAGTGCTTTATTTATAAGAGAATTAATTTTCCAGTTTTTAATTCTTTTATGAAAAAACCTAAACTTGTTTTATAAGAAACCTAAACCTAACTTGATTTACAAGCAATCGTCTCCGATCAATACAACGTGAAAATTGTTTTAAAAAAAAAAAAAAAAAGCGACTACTTTCTAATCTTATTTATCATCTTCTTGCTTTGTTTTGCGTGGTGTGTTTACTCCAATCCTTGTTGCTAAGTTCAAGAGTGGGTAACTTGCGTTGTGCTAACTCAAGTTATAGCGGGCAGTCTTATCCTGGACACATCTTCACACGTTGGGGTTTAACATTGCTCTTGTTGAGTATACACGCGAACTATTATGTTAAGGACAACTTGTTGAACCTGTGATTCTGCCCTCATCAAGCTGTTGCGGTAGATTTATTTTTTATCCAGTTCTTTGTTATATTAATTTTGATGCATCTAACATGTTGTTCGTTGTTGCAATAATCCAACAAAGTGTACCCTGATAGAAAAGAGTTTGAACAAGAAGCAAACCTCACACTTCTTGCGAGAGGGCAGTTTACAAGAATATGCTCAATCGTTTCCCCATGCTGAGAATACGTAGCACAAACATTTTGAATATCTACAAACCTAGACAGACTAGCTATCTGTCGTAGGTACCATGTTTTGCATACATTTGTAAATGAAAAAAAAAAGAAGCCAATTCCTGGTTAAGATTCCATCTATCCTTTTGTGTCTATCTAAGAGCATCTCCAATGAGACATTAAAAACATCCTAAATATAAGGCCACATAGGATTTTTAAGGATTTAACCAAAAAATCATCTCCAATGGGAATGTGAAAGGAGAATGTAAAGATGATGTGTACGGTAGTTATGTAGACATCCTCAAAGCTATCCTCTAGTTTTAGAGGTTCTCTTAGAGGATGTGAACATCCTACTCATCATTATTAATGGTTATGATTAGATATATAATTTGGATCAATGGTTTAAAAAGTTCAAAATTAAAGAAACACAATTTGTGGTTGGAGATGTTTTTCTTTCATCTCCTCAAATTAGGGAAAATTTGGTCATTACATAGGAAAAGACAACTTCCACAAAAGATGCACACCAAGTTACCATTGGAGATGCTCTAACTCTATCCTTCTCAACGATGTTCACGGTAACCATCGGGATGGCTTCTAATGGGGGCCAAAGATGCTTTGGAATAAGTTAATTGTATCCATCTAATTCTATCCTTCCTGGTAATGTTCACGGTAACCATGCATTAGGATGGCTTCTAATTGGGACCAAAGATGCTTTGGAATAAGTTAATATTCCAAGAGCAAGAGTCACAGTGGAGTAACAATGGTTGTTTAGTTTCTAAGGTTAGTCAAAAAGGTCTTTGGTTTATCCTTGAACTTTTTGCTTTGGTTGGGGTGGTTTTCCCCTGTTTTTGGTGTATTCTCTAGCGCACAACTTGTGTGCTTCTTAATACAATTGCTTTTGATCGATCAAAAAAAAAAAAAAAAAAAAGAGTCGCAGTGGAGTAGATGAGAGACTAGGCAAGGTCATGCTACATTGTCTATCTTAATTAATCTATGTACGCTCACATTATTAATTATGGCTCCTAAGACTAGATCTTGCTAACAAGAGGACCAAATTGGTCTTGTGAACATCTTGTGTTGTTTGACCAGAATAAGTAAAAGTGACCTTTCTTGGTTAGCCATACTAACCCCCACAGCTTCGGGGAAAGCAACCTTAGCTTGAACAGTATTCCCTGCAACAACAAAAAAAAGTCTACTGAAACTTGTTATGTTTTCAGACTAGTAGGAAGAGAGATTCGCCATCTGAGTCAATTTAAGAAAAAGGAATTATTTTCAGCGGCTCCTAGAAAAAAACAGTCAATAAGCCAATATTCGATTTACATATACATGTAGTAAGCTGTCCCACACTCTACACCGAAGTTGGGGATGTTTGATTTCTTCCCAAGTCGAATTCACTGCGGAAAGGGCCGTACATGAGATGGAGACTGGTTGGCCTTTCATTTCTAGTTTCTGACAGTCGTTGGATGCAGGCTGATGTAGTGTATCCTTTGGAAGCAAAGAAAAGGCATTTCACTACAGTTTTAGTAAGCAGGATGAGCTCACAAGTAGCCGATGGAGATTCATACAAAAGTTATTTGCGGGCTCGAGCAACTTGCTTGAATGTGCCAAGAATATGAAGACGCACAGAAGGAAAAAGAAAAAAGAAAAAAGAGATTACATTAATACAACAACAACACATTCACATAATTTGTAGGACAAAGACACTAAGACATACTGAGCACTCTGACTTCATCATAACTCTCTTTCTTTCTTTCGACAACACTAAGCATTACATTATTTTTCTGAAACAACTGACTTAACCACACGTGATAAAATAGTAACTGCTAGCTAGCTAAGTGAAACATTTTCTAAATGATTGACATGATGATTAACAGAAGTTTATCAAATTAAATTTGTAGTTTAACAGCTTGTTCCAATACTGACCGACTTGATTTTGAAACCTATATATCCATCCGGCTTTCTCCATCTCTTTTCTTTAGAATTCTAAACTTCCTTAGCAACCATATGATGAAGCGAATGATGTGCACCAAAATGATAAAGCCGATGAGCCCTACCCATGCAAGCAAAGCAACCCCAAGAATTTTTAGGTGGAACTTGTAAACCGGCCAATTATAACTGCCTATCTGTCCTTCAGGCGTGAAAGATACTAAGGCCAGCAAGTAAGCTATAGTCATGAACGTGATTGCAGACCAAAGGACTGCTATAAGTAACCTCATAAAAAATTTACCCACAATTTTTCGCCTAAAAGGAAACCCACTTAGAAGTAGAAAGATCACAGACATAGAAGCGAAGAATCCAAGGCTGGTGAATATCATGTAGGATATATAAACATCTGGGTGTTCAAGCGCCATTACGGGTTCTCCAGGATATGCATAAGTATCAGGAGGAGGAGGAGAAGGGCTAAGATCTGCAGTAGGATTGATTGATTCTGGTTCTTGCAAAGATTCAATAAGCCGTTTGGTTTCTTGCAAAACACCACCAGGTGGGTTCAATGCACCTTGAAAGGCCATAGTAGCTATCAGTGACGATACCACCATCAGTGTGTTTTTATTTTCCTTCAGCCATTTATCATAATTCTTCTTAATAGTACATTTATCTTTTGGAGCTTCTCGCTTTTGATCTGAGGCATCAGATCGTAAAACTCCAGCTTCTCGGAGAATATCTTGAATCTCCAAATCCCTTAACTCTCTTTGTTCATTCATTATCAAAATATCCATTGATGTGAAACCCTTGTTGTTTATGGCGTTTTGTTCAACTCCAATATTACTATTCAACAAGTACTTGATCATCTGCACACATAAAGTTTCAAGCATGAATATCTAAGCATGATTGAACTAGAAGAAGTAAGTGTACACATATATACCTTCATGTTTTTTCTTGCGACAGCCAGATGCAATATTGTATTACCATACCCGTCTTTCGAGTTGACAGAAATAGATTCTTTGTTATCTTTGGAGACTAAGTCAACAGAATCTTCATTAATGTGTTGATTTCTCAGCTTATCCACCAGGAGCTTCAGAGCATCCAAACTATTATGCTTAACGCATAAGTGTAAGATGGTCTCTTTTTGATATTCCGATAACGTTTGGATTGCTTGTGGTTGCTTTTCGATTAAAATCCTCATGATTTCAGTTCGATTCTTCATGGCAGCCAAGTGTAGAGGTGTTCTACCATCTTGATCGGGGAGGCTACAAACTTCTGGATTTGCTTCAACCAGCACTTCAACCATGGAAATACTATTTCCCCGGGCAGCGAAATGCAAAGGACATAATCCTTTTTGGTCTGGTTGAGTAGCGAGTTCAGGCATCCTACTCAGAATCTGTACAGCAAAATCCACGTGACCACACATAGCTGCTATGCCTAGAGGATTTTCATATTCAAAGCCATTAACCACTCGATGAAGAAGGACAGAGTCCTCCTCCAGTAACTCCTCCAGTGAATTAACATCACCTCTCTTTGATGCTTCATACAGTTTTGTCTCCATTTTCTACCTCTCACTGTTTCTCTAGAGTTTTTGTTTTCTCTCTGCGTTAAGAAATCTCTCTAGCTATCGAGTTACTTTACTCTTTTGCTCATGTCTTGAACTCTCTCAGTATAATAATATATATATTTGTAGATTTTTTGAAATATTGATTCGGCAGTGCCAGTGGTGAATCAATAGAGGTGGACCACATGCCCTTCCCACCACATGATTTGGTACTAGGGTACATGTTTTGCGCAGGAATAGTGATACAAAAAATTTAATCTAGCGGAGACAGGAAGAATATATTCCATTTGATGTCGTACACGTGTATTATCAAAAAAAAACATAAAAAGATGAGTGGCCGGGTGCATATACGTCACAGCCAACTCTTTAAGGCTTTATTGTTGAAATTTATGATTATCTGTAGGAAAAGGAAGAGGATCGACTCACGTTTATTATATCTCACACATTTGGGTGATATTTTCCAAATAAATTCTAAATAGTAACGAATTCAAAACTAATATTTATGGGATATGAAATGAGCATGTTCCGAAATGCCAAACTTCACCATCTATCAATCTTAATTTCAAAGGTTGAAAATCAATTTCGGAATGTGCTTATTTTTGGTATGAATATAGATCTTTGTAAGAAAACATATCCTCGTAAAACATATCTTTTGTAAGATATCGGCGATAAAATGAGTTTCTTCGTTCATAGGGAGGAGAACTGCAAATGGAACAACATTAACAATGAAATTAAGTGTGATATTTGTAAGTGATGCAGGGTTATGAGATTAGACATCAACTCTCTCAGTCAACTTTTCTGTATCATTCATCAAAACTGCCGACCAAATAAGAAACCAAACCTTAAATATAACCCTTGCAATCTACTTGCACACTTGAGCACCGATTAGGCCGCATGTTCTTCTACTTCATCAGTAAGATTAACCAAACAAATGGTACCTCGGTTGTAGTGATAGGTTCTATTTCACCCTTACTTTATTGACAGTGAAATGTTGCATTTCACTTCTTCTGTATGATAGAGAAATTTGCAATTCACGTTTTAAATTATGAACGTGAATCTTTCGTTTCTCTTCCACTGATACAGACGAACCAAGGTTTTAGATGCTGATATTATTTTCTTACACAAACTGATATAAAAAGAAGAGGTTATTCATTTCAAGCAAACACATGTACATTTAAAAACAGAGATCCACAAAATGTTACATTTGAGTCTCTTATCTTTGAATTTGGAAAAGGAAGTGCTAAGGCTTTTTCCAGCTGAGTATCATCTTTCCAACCTTGAAAATATTTATATTCACCGGTCGTTTTCGTCATAACTTTTTCGAAGATACAATCTCAAATTGCCCAAATTGTGATGATTTTACATCAGATGATCACAGATTAACAAGCTTGGTAAAGGGGCGACAAGAAATGGTAGAGGGGCGGCAACCTAATAAGACAAAAAAGGTCATTACAAGGAAATTTAAGTGCCCCTTATCAATGAAAATCTGCAAATGACTAATTAGCCTTATTGTTAATAATCAAGATTAGTAATGATAATCAAGATTAGTGTTGATAATTAATTTTCACTTATTATAACTCTAAAATCAGATTTTTAGAGTTATAAAAAAAATTTTAGAGGACAAGAAAAAGAAAACTTATGTGATATTTGTGAAACCCTAGATTTTGATTCACTCAACCAAAATAAGTGATTCCAGTGACCCGATATACTTCTAAATTAGTTCAAATTATCTTTTTCTCGCTCAAAATTATCTAAATTACATAACAAAATCAAAACTTTTGAATTTTCAGAAGAACTTACGGTTGCAATTTTGCTCGTGACCAACCGTAACTCTTAGTTACTGATTCGTAAGTTATCGAATACCAATCGTGAATCGTTAAATTTGGGAAGATCCAATCGTAAAACCGATTCACGGTTGGTAATTAAATTTGGACAACAAATCGTAACTAAATTACGATTGGTAACTAATGAATCGAGACCAACCGTAACTACCTACGGTTGGTGTGTCAACTTAACTTTTGAACCGTAAATCATTATTTGATAAATTCTTAAGACACAAGACTATTTACGGTTGGTATGGTTGTTTGAGTAACAAACCGTAACTCAATTACGATTGATAAATATGATGCAAATAAAAACCATAACTTAACATATTCTCAAAACTAAGAACTTACGGTTGGTATTTGAGTTTAAACCAACCGTAACATCAACCCAATCTCGATTCGGTTTGTATTTGAGTTATTACCAACCGTAACTATCATAAGCCCAGAAATTTCAATTTCAATTTTCATACAAAACCCTAATTTTTGATACAAAATTAACTTAAATCCAACACGATAAACTAAACCCTAACTGGGTTTTTCCAAACATTTTTCAAATCGCCGATTAATCGAAGACGATGAAATTTTCGGTTTTAATGAAGGTTAGGGTTGATGGAGGAGAAGAGAAGATGAAGAAGAAGATGAAAAAAAAAAACTGATTTGATTTTTTCTGATTCATTAGGTTAAAAAAAAATAATTTGATTTTGGTTAATTTAAGGTGAAAGGGGTAATCTAGTCAATCTACACCCCCTATAGGACACCCTTTAACCAATAAGAGGGACATTGCTATCACACTCGCCGCCCCTCTACCGTTTCTTGCTGCCCCTTTACCAAGCTCGCAGGTTAAATCTGGTTTCTAGGGATTTTAGTGTTTTAATCGTTGACAGTTGTTATAACAAAAGTGTTCTAGGATACCATTCTCACCAATAGTGAACTTAGCATGAGTAGAAATGAGGGCCCAGAATACTAGCATGACGAGATTTAACGCCTGCAGCCCTGCAGTTCCCCAATTACTAGCGCTTGGACCAACTTTATATAGAATAATAATAATAATATTCCTTTTGGTGAACCCCAAACAATTCGGGTGCATGCTAAAAAGGAACACTGAACCTTTCCAGCCACACTGTTCAAAATTGCAGATTACACAAAGCTAGAGATCCCTAGACAACTAAACATACAACCGCTGTCACTGGACAACAAAAGCACAACACAAAAATCAATCTATTTCTCGGCGGTTGTATTGACCGAAAATTATCTCCTGCGAGAGAAGGGTGGGCCCATTTTAAACGAACGATCATTGGACCAACAAGGCTTTTATTAACTTGTATACCCGTATACATGTTAAGGTTTAATAAAGAATTATTTTATGTCTTTGGAAATTGGGTTTTTTTTGTCTTATTCTACTAGAAATTTGTTTTTCTTGCACTAAAAACAACAAATTTTGTTCCCAATTCATTTCAATGAAATAAAACAAACAAATCTTGTTTCCAATGCAAGAATTTGTTGTTTTAGTGAACCTTAACATGTATACGGGTATCTAATTTTCAATGATGAATTCGGTGAGACTCAAGACGTGACAATTCGATTTGTCATCGAATTCAAATTTGGCCTAGTGTTCATTTTTTGGGCCATCTCTTTAAACCGGAAATTAGAGATTGGTTTTGACCCGATCCATTTCCTATGCATCCCGAGTCGGGTTGAAGTATACGTTTAAAACTCAACAGTCGAGTCTTTTTCTTATAGTGTGCAAAGCCTGATGGAAGCTGCTCTCACTCTCTCCTCCTCTCTCTAAATGTAAAAAACAAAAACCCTAATTTCCAGAATTTTATATTTTCATTGAACTGAAAAAGAAGAAAAAAACCTATAAGAAAAAATATTAGAAATATAAATTGTACATGGAGTTCTGATGTAGTAAATCTTTCTCTTTATCCAAGTTGATCCATTGTTTTGGTATCAACAATAAATGTTGATCCCTTGCATCCATATCAACAATAATTGTTGATCCTTTACGTACTCTGTTTTATTTTACTTGTTATTCAAGTATTTACTTTCCTAGTTTAGGTTGAGTTCCTTTTCTTTTCTTTTAGTCGGTTCATTAAGCCTATATAAAGGCTACATCTTCTTGTTTTGAGAATCATCTTTTTTTTTTGGTTTTTTTTTTAAGGTAATAATCGTTATCCAATAATATAATAAAATTTATAATAATAATAATAAAAAGGATGCTACTGAGGCTATTATTATATAAAATATTAAGATTACATGTTCGTGTCCATGACAACATCAGTGGTAGGCAACCGAGCAACAAGCTGGGTGCCAACACCCTTTTGGATAGCAATGCCTAGCCTATGAAAAAGAAACCGCATATCTTAGAGTTGGGGTGACTAATGAGGCAGTTCTTCAATCTTCTTATAAAACCAATAGTGTCTTCCCCTAAGGTGGTAAAGGAAAATACACCAAAACCGTATCCGTGTGTAGTGCATTTGTCGAGGTATTTGTGGCATTTACGCGTGAAAGCTGCTGAAATAGCGTGCCCTGGAGTGAAGTTGCGCGTCATGGTAGTTGTGAAAGGTGAAACACCGGTAACATCCAAACAAACAGCTTTCCCATTCTCCCAATTGTGGACAAGAAGATCTGTGAAGCTTGATTCTTTGTTGGAGTTGGAAGACAAACCCAAAAGAGGATTCTTTAAATGTGGAACACCAGACTTTATAAAGACATATCGACAAACACATCTCTAACAAAATCATGGAGAAATTTACTCCATACATCCTTTACACAAAATTATAACTCCAAAGGATTGATCCTAGAATCATATTTTATTAAGTTTCTGATGAAACTTAAACTCCCTTAGCATCTCCAGCAACTAGTTTGCTTTCACCCTATCTTTACTACATTAGTTGGTACAATATTCAACGTTTTTAGATTCTTATCTAAAAATAGACCCTTAAACCGCTTCCGCAAATCAAACCCTAACATCTTTTCTCACCAACCTTTAGTTATATCTTTCAGAAAGTTCAGTGGCAGATCAACCACTTACACAAGCAGATCTTACTGAACTTAAAACTTCCATCATCGCGGAGCTTAAAAAACAATTTGAAACAAATATCGTAACAAGATTAGAAAAATCATTGAGAAGTTTGTAATCTGTGACAGAGAAGTTAGAAAAGAAACTTGAAGTATATTAACACTTTCTAATCAAGTTATTAAAACACGTAGCATTAGAAGATGAAGGCATGCCAGGATTATGTGATGATAAAGAAGAAAAGAAGGATGAAAAGAAAGAATAAAAGAAAGTAGATGAAACTAAGGATGCTAAATACTATTTCTTTCAAATGACTGAAAATTCCTGATTGGATGTTACGTGAGCTGCAACAAAGCAAGCAGTATGAAAATTTTATTAACAGTCCTTTTAAACAAACTGCAACTGTGAATCTCGGCATTGATGATGAGGATAAGGCAAAATAAGACCAAGAAAAAAGGTGGATAGAGGATAGAAGATTAAAGTATAGTATCAATCCTTATGTAACTTTACCAGAATATAAATTGAAAGCTGATACACCTAAATTTCATGGTAGTTTACAAATTGAAGATTTGTTAGATTGGTTTTATAAAGTAGAGTCTTTTTTCAACTTCATGGAAGTACCTGAATCTTCAAAAGTGAAACTGGTAGCATATAATCTTAAAGGTGGAGCTATAGCTTGGTGGCAAAAACCTTGTGACTTAAGTATGGTAAGCCTCATATACGTATTTGGAATAGAATGAGAAATTTACTAATACATAATTTTTTACCTAGATATTTTAGAAAACAACTATTTGTCAAACTTCAAAATTGTATACAATGAGCTAGACTTGTTGAAGAGTATGTGGATGAATTTTACAGTTTAGTTGCATGTAACCAATTGAATGAATCTGAAGAATAGTTAGTTGCACGTTTTATAGAAGGTTTAAACAGACTTGTTCAGCAAAGAATGACTCAATCTATATATACGATGGTTGAGCCTATTCAAAAAGCTATCAAGATAGAGATGTGCGTGCTTAACACTTCCAGTCAAGCATCACCACCACAAAATCGTTACCAAAGTTATAACAGGGCTGCAAAACCATATAACTCTTCTTATGGTAACCAAGATGGTAATTATTATCCCCAAGAAAGAAGTTATGGTCGACCCATTCAACGACCACAAGCAACCAATTTACTTCCAACCAAACACCTCTTCCTGCAGACAATTCACCATTAATGAATATTTCATCTGCTAAGCCATCTCAGGTTACACAACAAAGAGATGTTACTCCAAATACTAGTAATAGATATCATAAGCAGTTTCCTCCTTTACCTAAACCTCTTAATCCTTATTCCAAGTTTAGAGGAGATAAGTGTACTGAATGCAACTAAACTGGCCATACTTCTAGTGTCTGCCGAAAGTTTCATGCTTATATTAATGAAACTCAAGAAGAAGCACAAGAAGAGGATGTGCTAGAGGATAATAAGCTCAAATATTTACATGAGAATGAGTCTTATGATGCAGATTTTCTTGGAGTTATTCGACCAATACTAATTATTGAACCATGTCTTTCACAAATACATAATATTTTCAAAGTCTCATTGTGTCATTGAAAGGAAGTTTTGTAGCATGATCATTGACTGTGGGAGTACTGAATATTATGTATCTGGAAAATTAGTAGAAGCTTGGATTAACTATTACTCTTCATCCAAATCCATACTCAGTTGGTTGGATAAACAGTTCTTCTACTCAACAAACTAATCATCAGTGTTTGATTAAATTTTCCTTCTCAGGATATGAATATTTTGCTCTTTGGGATGTGATTAACATGAACGCTGCAAGCTTACTTTTGGGAATACCATGGAAGTATGACATTCGTGTTGTTCATAACTGATATTATGACGGAACGGAAAAATTACGCCTTTGGCGCGTTGACCCGAAGGCATTAACTTCATCGATGCGCCATGATGCTACGGTCCGGGCCTTAGAGCTAGGCAAATGCACGTTCATTTGCCCTTGCAAGCATGCTCATGGAGCATGATGCAGCTAACTTAGCTTCCACACCATTCCAACTTACCCTTGTTCCGCAAAGGGTTTATTAAGAAAGCAAAAACTTTCTTAAAACGGCAAAAACAGCCTTTTGAGGCCCTAAACGATGGAATTTGGCTAAATTCTGGTGACCATGTGGATCTATAGATCGACATGTCTTGATCTTTGGGCCGTTTCCCATCAAAATGGACTCCTCTTGAGCTAAATTACGACACTCTGGTTTTTAGCCTATGTCGAACGCCTTGATAGGAAGTATGAGCATCCAGTGAATATAATGCAACTTGCCTCATCAAGTTTGGCCACAATCATCTCTTGCGTCGAGCTACCGAGCCAGATGATATGAGAGGCCAAAATGCCGCAATCATCTCTAAATTAGATGATATGAGCGACAACGTGCTGGAACGGCAATACTGCAACTCATTGCGGCTTCCTACGTACCCTTCCCTACTCTAAAGGGAATGCATGTAGTTCATCACGAAGGAACAAGCAACTTATTCTAACTCGTTTGCTAGGCCGTGGCCAAGCAAATGGTAATGGCCTAGTCCGTATAGGTCGTTCCGTCAAATACATCCAAGTGATGCATCATCGAGTCCGTGGAATGGCATAGTGATGCCTCGGCATCATATGCTCCATTCTTAAGGCTGCGCGACCAAGAATGAGGCCTGAGCATCATTCATACCGTTCCGTCCAAGCTATAAAGCTTACTTGGTACATAGTCCGCATATGCACCTTCAACCAACTACCCCTCCCTATATATGTCTTAATGGAATTTCTACAAGTATGGAAAGGGGACCAAAAATATTTCATCAACTCCCCGTTTACTATTCATGGCCGTTGCCATGTATTTTCCTGAATAACCGGCCAAGATGGTTGTTCACTACCAATGCCAACTCCGATGTCCGGCCATGTTAGCTGTCCACTGCCAACCTGATGTCCGACCATTTTGGTTGTCCTCTACCAACCCGATGTCCGGCCATGTTGGCCGTCCACTGCCAGTCCGATGTCCGGCCATGTTGGTCGTACACTGTCAACACATTGGCCAAGGGCCAATGTTCCTTTTCCTACGCAACGGAAGCTTTGGATGAAGCTTCATCTCAGTCCATGGCGTATCTTTTAACATCATGCGCCATGCTAAAAACACGGGGTGTTACATTATCACACCCTTCAAAGAATTTCGTCCCCGAAATTCAAAACCAAAACTATTGTGGACAATCTCTTCATGTTGGATTTCCTGAGCAAAAGTCCAATACCAGATGCTCAGAAATCACGGGTTTCTTCAAGTTGTCATGAACAACAATTTAGACCTTCTGAGCACATGTCCCATACCACCTGCCCAGGAATCTAAAAGTGCCCACAACAATACCAAGAATCGCAATTGGCCAGTGCCAAGAGGATATCTCGACCAGTTATCCTGAATGCGCATCCCATACTACGCACTCAGAAGTCCCTAAAGTTCACAAGGTTGGAAGATGTCATCGAAATGACAAAGCAAAACCTAACGCAACACTTGTGAGGACCAATCTCTAATGCCGGTGCTTGGTTGGATGCAAGCCACCATCCCCGACGGATTTCCGGGTTGCCACTCGTAAGTGGGATGCTAGCTGCCCGACAACGCACACCCTTGGCCGGTGCCAACGTGTGGGGATGATCGATCCCATTGTCTACCCATCGTCCCAGACGGTCTTAGGATGCTCGTAAGCGGGGGTGCCATAAAGGCCTCGGCAAACTCACGCACTTATACAAGCTCAACTCGATTTCCAAAGTAACTGCCCAAAGAATTACAAACTCTTTCCGCACGTGTTGGCCTACTCTCCAACTTTATTTCCCTTTGAGGAAAAATACTCGCTTGATGAGTCCACTCCGCATTGTGATCCCTAGTGTTTTCGGAACTTGCTCTGATACCAACTGTGATGGAACGGAAAAATTACGCCTTTGGCGCGTTGCCTCGATGGCCGTAACTTCCCCGATGCGCCATGATGATGCTACTATCCCGGCCTTAGAGCTAGGCAAATGCACGTTCATTTGCCCTTGCAAGCATGCTCATGGAGCATGATGCAGCTAACTTAGCTTCCACACTATTCCAACTTACCCTTGTTCCGCAAAGGGTTTATTAAGAAAGCAAAAATTTCTTAAAACGGCAAAAACAGCCTTTTGAGGCCCTAAACGATGGAATTTGGCTAAATTCTGGTGACCATGTGGATCTATAGATCGACATGTCTTGATCTTTGGGCCGTTTCCCATCAAAATGGACTCCTCTTGAGCTAAATTACGACACTCTGGTTTTTAGCCTATGTCGAACGCCTTGATAGGAAGTATGATCATCCAGTGAATAGAATGCAACTTGCCTCATCAAGTTTGGCCACAATCATCTCTTGTGTCGAGCTACCGAGCCAGATGATATGAGAGGCCAAAATGCCGCAATCATCTCTAAATTAGATGATATGAGCGACAACGTGCTGGACCGGCAATGCTGCAACTCATTGCGGCTGCCTACGTACCCTTCCCTACTCTAAAGGGATCAAGCACAGACCGTAGTTCATCACGAAGGGACAAGCAACTTATTCTAACTCATTTTCTAGGCCGTGGCCAAGCAACAGTGGTAATGGCCTAGTACGTATAGGTCGTTCCGTCAAATACATCCAAGCATAGTGATGCCTCGGCATAATATGCTCCATTCGTAAGGCTGCGCGACCAAGAATGAGGCCTGAGCATCATTCATACCATTCCGGCCAAGCTATAAAGCTTACTTGGTACATAGTCCGCATATGCACCTTCAACCAACTACGTGTTAATGGAATTTCTACAAGTATGGAAAGGGGACCAAAAATATTTCATCAACTCCCCGTTTACTATTCATGGCCGTTGCCATGTATTTTCCTGAATAACCGGCCAAGATGGTTGTTCACTACCAATGCCAACTCCGATGTCCGGCCATGTTGGTTGTCCACTGCCAACCCGATGTCCGGCCATTTTGGCCGTCCTCTACCAGCCCGATGTCCGGCCATGTTGGCCGTACACTGTCAACACATTGGCCAAGGGCCAATGTTCCTTTTCCTACGCAACGGAAGCTTTGGATGAAGCTTCATCTCAGTCCATGGCGTATCTTTTAACATCATGCGCCATGCTAAAAACATGGGGTGTTACAGATATGAGAATACTTATACTTTTGTTCATGAAGGTTTTACTAAAGTATTGTGGCCATTTCGATCTTCTACTTCAGTCAACGAACTTAAAGATCAAAAGACAGCTGCCTTAGTTGCTACCGTTGCTCGTTCTTTACAACAATCTCATACTCTAAGTTCTCATGAAGATATTAAACGTATGGTGGAGATTCCGAATTTTTTTGTTCGAATGCTAGCTGTTTCTTGGACCAAATCGAAGAGGCAAACCCATTTTGATATTTTGAGTTTGGGGTTGCTTTACGATTGAGGTGCTATATAAGAAAAGTTGGGTCAGAGATTAGGGCATACCAATTCTTGCAAACACACTTCCATATCAATATTGATTTTGCTGGTACTCTTAGAAGGATATCTATGTAGATATGTTCGGGAATGCTTGACATTGTTGCAATGGCGGCTGCTTCTTTTTTAGGATAATATTTACTCTTTGAGGAACTCTTCTTTTAAGTGAATACCTCAAGTGGGGTAAGATGCCAGTGTTTTAAAGCATCTCTGGTCTTTATACAGAGTTGTGCTGCATACGGACCGCCTGCAATGCACTGAAAATAATGTCAGGAGAAGATAAAGGGAGTCTCTCCTGAATACTTGAAGTGTAGCGTAGCGTAGCATGTCTTTCCAATATAGTTTGCGCTTTTCTGTCACGATATGCACTTTTTCCCTGCAGACCTTGTCATGTATAATGCATGCGCACAGAGACCGAAAAACAAAACTAGCCGTTTCACGATTATCAGGTAAACTCCTCTTTGCAAACCAAAAGGACAACTAAAATATTTTATTTCAGACTATATAAGATGACACATGAATTATTAGAAATGTTAAGAAAATGCATGGAAGAGAAATTTGCAACTTGACTTCTTTTAGGAGATGCAACAGCCAGTGATTTCTCTTGGGTGATTGGACATTGATTCAATGCTTTAAGTCCTCTTCTTCGCAGAACGTAGTGAAATTATTGTAGGTGTAAATAATCCACAGATACAGGTGGAACAATCCTAGGTCACGACATACCGAAGGAAACATGCGCCAGAAGTACTGAATCACCTCACCAAACCTGAGCGCAAGTATTCAGGAGAGACTCCCTTTATCTTCTCCTGACATTATTTACAGGAAATAACCAGTGGCCGATTGTTGAGGAATCAACACTAAGACGGACTATTCGAACTCGGGGCGATGGAAGTGTGCAAGTGCCGAGGTAGTCCTAGGGCCCTGGCGGTTGGAATCCAGTGGCCGATTGTTGAGGCACGAGTACTCAACAGTCGAGCAATCAACACTGCTCCCCTCGCAAGTGGCCGAAATCACTTGCCCAAGGAAGTTAATCGATAACTCCTTGGGATATCGATCCCATAGAAACTAGGAAAGACCAACTACCTTTCCACTGGATCTCAAAAGACGGTGATGAGATACCTCAATCGGGACATGGCATTGGGCCCGATGACCCTCCTTATTGAGTGTGTTCGACAGAAATGGCATTTATAGTCTAATCTGTTTATCTGTGCAGGCATACATAACAAGATCATGAAAATAAGCTACACATCGTCAGTTTAACATAGATAAAAATAGTAAAATGCACAACAACGTCAGTGACAAGAAACACAACCAAATCGGCGACGCAGCACCCCAGTTAAAGTTTACGAGAGAGTAAAGGTGTTCGAACGAATTACAACCCATGAGAAAGGGTAACATAGCGGCGCAGCGCTGCAAAAAACATGATCACTCTTTGGAAGGACCAGAACCCGGAATCGTCTTCTTAGCAGCAGCATCGGCTCGTTTCTTATCAAGCACCGCCTTCACACCGGCTTTGACCTTCGCAACGAGCTCATCATTAAACCTCGCCTTCTCAGCAGCAAGGTCTCGTGTCAGCTGTGTCGACGCCGCTTCAACAGTGGCCACCCGATCGAGCAACTGAGCCTCCCTCTCTTTTAATCGGGTGTTCTCTTCTTCCAGCGAGGCCGCCTTCTTCTGCTCGGCTGCCAAAACAACAAGAACGGTCAGTCACACAACAACAGCACTAAGACAGCAACACGGAAAGCACAATATGAGGCACACCACCTTCCAACAACGGGGCAACTACTCTAATGTTCTCCTCGGAATCAGACAGGCTACACTCGAGAAGACATCTTCGAGGAAAGCTCTAGATATCGCTGTTCGTTAAATTCATTAGTGGGGCAATACTTCTTGTGATCACTCCATTCGTCCCTCTGCCGAGAGTGGGCTATCTGCAAACCTGATAATTGAGCGCGCACCCAGTCCAACTCCTCAGAAACCTTTATGGACTCCTTCAGCTTCTCAAGGGACTTTCGGATACATTTCTCGGCAGCATCCCTCTCCCCCAAGATCCGGAGACGATCTACATGCAAATCTCGAACCTGAAGCCTCAGCCAACCGCATTGACTCTCTAAGTTGTCGGCCAACAATGTCTTCTCGGCCGCTAAACCTTGGAACCGAGCTAAGCTCGCCCTAAGATTATCAATTTCCTCGGGGACATACTCAAAAGTCTCGTAGCGATGTAATTTGGACTGAAGATCTTCAATATCGGTTTCTAAACGATCGATCTTAGCGTCCTTGTTAACTATCCTCTGTTGTAAATTCGAAACGTGATCCCGTTCTATGTTCACTTCCCTTTTTAACAAACGACACCTTGTGGCGGCATCGGCCTCCGCACTAGAAGATTCGGCTAGGCAGGGAGTGCTAAGCTTAGGATATCATGGCACTACAAGATCAATCATAACTAGTTGAGAGTAAAATGAATACCTTGGGTCTCGGCCAACTCCTTCTCCAACCTCCGACATCGTTCGCGCTCCTGCTGTAACAAGAGACGAAGACCATCCTTCTCGGCGACCTCCCTGCGTTGGATGGCAGCATTCAACAGCGAGCGGTTGATATCCTACAAACAACACCAACATAGTCAGCACTTAACAAAAACATGAAAGCAACACCCAAACAGCTCAACTCACCAGCAGATCAAAGGTACTTTTCAGACCAGCTTCATACAACGAGACAGCATTGATCTTCTCCTCATCAGACAGAGAGGCAAAATCAGAAGAGATCAGTGCCCCAAGCGAGTTGCACATAGGTCCCGAGACGGTGAAGGAAGTACTGCTGCCTGAATTAGGAACCACGGAAGGAAAAGTCTTCAGCGGTTGGCCCCCGACAGCAACTTTCTCTACATCACGGTCGATCACAAGGTTCCCACTGCCACCCGATTTCTCCGTATGGCCCGACTCCTCTTCATTACCGAGGGTATCATCCTCATCATCGAAAAGACCTTCATCATCATCACCTTCAGAAACAACATACACAACGCCATCGGCGAGAACAATCCCTTCATCAGCTACTTCCCGAGGCACAGTCTCCTCCGGGGCAGGCACATCCCCCTTGGGTTCCTTACCCCTCCCCTTGGGCTTCTCACCTACAAGGGTAGACGAAACATCAGAAGGCTTCTGAGGCGACTTCCTCAGGAAATGTGACAAAGGTAGACGATCATCAGGATCCTCACCATCCTTCGCCAAGGTACCACCGGCCTTGTCGACCCTCAGCTTCTGTGCATGAGCCGATGTCAGAACCATGCAAGGCAACAAATAGGGGCACGTACATGTACGCCAAATAAAATAAGTATATTTGTTACCTTCCCTGTCTCCTCTTCGGCTCCTGCAACTCTATCTCTCTTCCGATGAACAAGAGCCTCAGAAGGAATACCCTGGGACTTAGTCTGAAGAACACCAAAACAAAAACATTACCCCACGAGTCGCCCGAGCCAATGAATCAAGCTAGAAAAACAGGAAAATACACTTACCCGATCGACATTGACTACCCAGAAAGGATAAAATTCGGCCGGAGGAGGAAATTTGCCACTTAAAAGAGGACCGAAAATAACCAATGGAACCCGATCCCAAGCCGTGTCATTAGTATGGTGGGCATGCTTGTTGGAACTCTTTCCCTCGGGATCCTCATCCAAAAGAAGTCTCCTAACACCTTCGGGAAGAGTTTTATGGCGATGAGGGCTGGCAGCAAACCCGGCGAGATCGCCACTAGTAGTGGTCCCGCTCCGATAATTGTCGGCGAAACTGGCAGGAGTATAGTCACTCGCCTGAGAAGGATTGTAGGTAGACCAAGTAGTAGGAGCACATTCGCCTCGGCTACGCTTCTCCCACTCGGACAGGATACGGAAGGTATTGCCATTCCACTGAGCCAAGGCACGGCACGGGCGAATCTTAGAAAGGGCCTCGTACCAGAATGGACGACTAGGATCATATAGAGGGAAACGTAGCCCGAGCTCTAGCTGGCCCCTGGTGACAATGGTCGTATCGGCCGAATGAGGAAATCTCAAAACATCGTCTTTTTTCAAAACACCCCTCTGGCCTGACAAGAGCCTGACGTCATATCCATGGAGACCGAAGTCGTCTTTCAGCTGTTGAACGTATTGCTCATCCGACAAGTCCTTAGCAGCCCTCTTGTCAGCCCTACAAGAAAACGAAGATGAGTTATCAGGAAAGATATAATCTAGAGCGCGGGAATCATACTTGGAAGGACTCTCTACGGAAAACAGGGAATCAAGTGATACGCTGTCTTCATCAGAAAACACATAACTCACACACCTTCTTTCCGTCATTTGAGGAGTTGAAGACGCCATAAAAACTAATGAGAGAAACGGCAGGAGGAGCGAAACGCGACCGGAACCGGAAGTTGCAGCGGTAACAGAGACGGGGAAGACGCCGGATAGTGGGGAAGAGAGGAAGGAAACCTGCCGAGAAAATAGCCAACAGCGACGGAGAGAAGACAGAGAAGGAGTGAAGTTGCAGAGAAGACAGAGAAGGAGTGAAGTTGCAGAGAAGATAGAGAAGGAGTGAGGTTGCGGAGAAGGAAATAAAAGGGAGACAAGGTTCAGATGCCGAACTTATAAACCCCTCCTGTGGTAACCGACACAGAAGGTGAACCGGTTGCAGCAATTGAAGCGAGTGGGGAACAGCATGGCGCAAAATCCGGCATGACCGAGGACGTGGGAAGACGAGGCGGTTTCTTCCCCACGTGTCGATCACACGAGCGGAAGAAGGGGCATAAATGTAGGTGTAAATAATCCACAGAGACAGGTGGAACAATCCTAGGTCACGACATACCGAAGGAAACATGCGCCAGAAGTACTGAATCACCTCACCAAACCTGAGCGCGAGGAAAGAGGGGCAGAGACAGCTCGAGAAGTCGACATAAAGGAGGAAAAGTTGTGATGTGACGGTCATTGGGTACTAGAGCAATAAATGCGTTGACAGAGTTGGTGAAGAGATAAGACGAGCTCGGTCAAGGAAGACTCGGCCAAGGACCCAAAGGGCGACATCGGTCATCTCCATCAAGTGAGCGACGTCGAGTGACAGGATAGCAAAAGGGGGGATCACTCGGCTCGGCTGGGCGTCTCGACCTGAACAAATAAGAACATCGGCTGAGATATCAACGGATCACCCGAGAAGAACATCAAGGAAGCTACATCAGGCTTAACACCGTAGTACTGGATGTATCATCACCTGAAACTATAAATAGAGACCATGTAGAGATGTAAAGGTCAAGTGAGAAGTAAGGAAAGAGAGCACACCTAGAGCATTGAGAGAGAAATACTCGTCTTGTAACCTTGAATCAAGTAATAAGATCATCCTTTAACCCCCGTGAACGTAGGTAATCATGCCGAACCACGTAAATCTTGTGTTCTTCGATGTCTTTGCATATTACTTTCTTAGTATAGCTCTTTTGGATGTAGTAGTAGGATTTTCTACATCTACACTTATCAGAGTTCATCAAAAGTTGAGCTCACTTTTATGATCCACCCATTATCATAAGGACCACTGTTTACCAACCTGTATGATTAATCAGAGAACATGAAGTAGGTAAGTCCAGAGTTCATACAATTGTACTTTAGGTTTAAAATCATGATTCTTTTCTTGGTTAGATGTGATGTGATTACTCAATTAGAGAAGGACACTAAAAACATAAAAAATATTACCTTTTGTGAATTTCAAACATTAAGATTAACGTGTGCGTCAAAACAATAACAAAGTTAGAAATTAACGCAAACCAAGTCCAAGACTTGTGAACACATCTGCATAAATAAGTGGTGATTTCAGTGGCACTCTTACAAGGACTTCAAACAGGTACACCTGCTGTTGCGGAAAAGTTGACTCTTGAATGTAAATCTCAATCATAAACAATGTTTATGCATGCGACTTTGGAACTTTAAAAGAATGAGTGAACACAAGAATCAAATAGAAAAACCGAGACAGGAAATGTTGCAAATACAAAGAACACACTCATGTTTTCTTCTTTAGGGCTTCTTAATTCTTCTTCATCACCATGTTTCAACTGATTCTTTGATTTCCTCTTCTCCTCCCACGTAAGTACCAGATTGAAGTGAAACTATGCTTTCATAATAATTTTGTCCTACATCCGATAATAAACTACAACGAAAATTTGGTACACTAGCAGTTCCCTTCTCTGGATCATATAAAACAAGACTAGGGTTGCCTGTCGTGAATAACATCTCCCCATTCTTAAAAGACCACATCAGCCTAAACCAATTGGTAGATGCAATTTTCTCATCGGTGATGACATGACGTTTAATCCAAAATTCTCCAACTCCATAATCTTGCATCACCCACAATTCAACAACACGAACCTTAGTATCAGCCACAAGTGCGCAAAGGCGATCTTCCAAAACTCCTATACTCAAAGACAAATGGTCACCCTCCGGATATTCTTTCGGTAGAAGTTGCAACTTCTTAAATTTCTCATTGCTGATGTCCATGGAGATTATTGACCAGGAAGAGAATTCTCTGCCAAGCTTTTTGCCCGTCCAGTGAAGCGCTCCATTGACAAGTACTCCAGATTCTTTTTGATGTTTGATCCGACAAGAGATATTGGTACGAATGATTTTCCATGAATTCGTTCCTAATGTATAAATGAAGAACAGGCTATTCTTATTCTCGTCAATAAAGCCAGGGCTAACAATTTGTAGCAACTTGTAATCGTCGGTCTTGCAATCATAATAAAAATCATAGCCGCAGCAAATAGTGCTGCCCACGCGTTTATACGGAGATGCAGGTACTTTCTTGTACTCTCTGGTAACTGGATTCCAAATACAAACATGGCGGTGATAAAAATGAATATAACAAAACAGACAAACCACCAGACCATTGCTTGAAGCCACAAACCGCACATTAAAATCTTTATTATCACCTTCTACTAAAAACTTGAATGGGTAACAATCCATCCAATAAGCACCATCAACATCATCTTCTGATGTTAAAGAATCATAACTTACGGATTTACATACGTAATGTCGCTTAGGTTTGCCATAGTAGTTTTTAACTATGAATTTGGGGTTGTTTTTTCGATTAATGTGCAATTTAACAAAAGCAGGGTCTGAGATTAGGGTAAACCAAGTCTTGCAAGCATACTTACATGCTATTATTGATCTCGCTGGTAATCTCAGAAAGATTTCTATGCAGATCTCTTCTGGAACGCTTGACATTGTTGTTGACGGCTGCTTCTCCATATTTTAGTTTGAGGGATAAAAAAACCCTAGTATAGTTAGTATTTATTCTTCTGGAGGCTCTTCTTTTAAGCGCATACGGCTCGTGGGGTACGATGGCCAAGTCTTTATATAGAGTTCTCTGCCAAACCTTGTCATGATGACATGTACAAAGCATGCATGGCCACCGGAAAAACAAGAGTGGTTTAGCTGTCTAAGGTCGATTATAAGATAAATTCTTGCAAATAAACCAAAAGGAAAACTCCGGCACTTTACTTTTCAGATTATAAGATGAAACCTGAATAAAAAGTGCCAATAGTGTACAATGTTAAGAAAACATGGAAGAAATTTACACCCTGCCTTTTTTAGGAAATGCATTCAACTGTGGTTTTTTTGGGTCATTGACTTAGTGTTTTGAGTCCTCTTCTTCGCAGAACTTGGTGTATTTATCAGAGTCCATGAAAGAGTTTAGCGAAGCTCTATGGTATAAACTTCAATCTGGATTTCTCAGAAAACAACTGGGTCAGTCCCATACAGGAGCTAAGAGGTAGACATACAGATGCTTACTATGGGATGACTAAACCGCTGTTTCTACCGAAAAACCAATCTCCAAATCGTCCGTAAAACCTACCCTGAACAGAGAAAGCAAAGATGGAGAGGAACAAAAACAGGTAACCACACCTATGAGATATGGAGCCCATACATACCTACCCCCAAGCATGATTGCAAGTGCTATGCTAAATGCAATCATCACAAAAACTACTGATATTCTAAGAGATACAAGACCCCCTTTCAGTTTAAGCGGGATTATTCTCTCAAATGCTGCTTCTAAATGAGTCATACCAAGGGCAGATAAGAACACTTGAATAGAATAAGCTGAAGAAAAGAGAGCTAGAGCATCTAACACCATGAAGAAAAGCAATGACTTCCTCTCAAAGAATATTGGTTTTCCTTTGTTATCTTTATTACTGTCACTGAAATTTCCACCAGGTACAGTGATTGCTGCCGCAAAAGCAACTGTAGCTACCAGAGCGGCCACTATTAGACTTGATTCGGCTGTACGTAAGAAGTATGCCTCCGCTTTTATCGCTAAATCTTTGTGCTCCCGAGTGAAAACCTCTTGAGGAGTTTCTCCATCATCATTTCGCATTTTTCTTAAAGAAGGTGGTACCCTCTTCTCCACTTTCTTTACAAGAACAAACCCCAGAAAGCAATCAGTACTACAAGAATTTGTCTTGGAAATAATATATGCCAACTTTTTAACCAAATGTACCTCCCAACTCTATAAGGAGTAAAAAAAAAAACAGTAGTAGTAAATTATAGAAAGTGTACCTTAAACCAATTAATTTCCCTTTGCATTTGTTGAACAGGGCTACCTTTTAGTCGAAAAGGAGGTGCAGTTTTCGCAGCAACATGCAAGATATTGCCGCCTTTTGAATCTACCGTGCGAGTAATTAAAATCTTCTTATCTCCGTTCATGTGGTCGTACAAGTAATCAAAGATTTCTTCTTGTCTGTTTTCGACCGCTATTTGAAATATGTTATTCCCCTCGTGAGGAATCGAGAGCTGATCAGGATAAGCTGAAATGCACCTTTTGAGAATTTCTATTGAACCTGTTTTTGCTGCAGTTTTTGGGAAACTCGAATTGAAGAAAAAATGGTGCATGTCCTTCCTGGGCATGCGCGAAATTTCTTTAAAAATTATATCCAACAATTTCGGGATATCAATAGATAAGTCTTCCAATAATTCACCGATAGGAGCTGCAAAAGAAATCAATCATTACAGGATTAACACTCGTTCTGAGGGAATTAAAGATGCTTTAATTTTCGTTTACAAAAGCTTAATCATGGTATTGTAGGACGTATAGGAGGCATGCCTGGATATCTGCGGTTGAGAAAGAATAGCACTCTGTGAAATCTTTTTGGAACGTGGATAGTTACTTCGTACTGCTGAATACCTACAAAAGAGTGGAGATATATTATTCAATCAAAAAATCAAATAAGCATAACTTAAAGAGGCAATTAATACCTGAATTGTAAGACATTGATGTATATCCAGTAGAGGGTGGCCTTGTAATCTCAGAACCCTTTTCTGCTAGTGCATCTAGCATAGTTCTTCCATCCTCCTCTCGTGAAGTTGCTAAACATGGGTGTTCACGTATTAGATCGTATGCCAATTCTGCAAATTTAATTTTTGAGATCAATTTCTCTTTTCAATGATACTCATTTTCAAAAGCTAGCTAGCTAGCTAGAAAATCATTTACTGTGAAATAATATAGTATAAAAATGGACTAAAAAAACTTACCGTATAAACCAGCACGAGTTATACTACATATAAGATGAGCTCCCAAATGACCTTGAAAGGAACTTGAATCTTCATCTTTCATAACACCACTTAGGAATCTAAAAATATGTTTATGCTCCACATTAACATGAGCAGCAGCATTCAGTAGCGGATTCAACCCCTTTTTGTTACATATACGTGTTAAGTGTCTATGTTTTTGCACCATTACTTTAACAGCTTCATCAAGCCCAGCAATAACAGCAAGATGAAGAGCAGTATTACCGTTGTAGTAGTCTCTCAATTCAAGTGCTTTTATGGGCATAATTTTGATTAGATTTAATACGAATTCCGAGTGTCCTGCACCAGCTGCAATATGCAATGCAGTCCTTCCGCTTATAGTGATGGGAACTTCCACTGAACCGGGATAACTTTTTATAAAGTCTCCCGCTGATTCCCACGCACCATCCATTGCAGCATCTAGTAAAGGTCGATATAAATCGATGTCCCGACCATATTCTGAATGACGTTTCAAAAAATTAATCACCATGGACATGTTTAATAAAGTCATGGAATTAAGCTGAGATTGGAGTTTATAATTTTACCTGTAGTCGGATGATAGTTGTCATAATCAAAACTATGTTGGTCCATGGAGATACAAAATTCATCAGAGAATGCTCCTTCCGTGGCAGCAAAACTCTTTGTTTCCATAGATGATTGAAATTTAGAAAAAAAAGAGAGATAGGAATTACTTGTAATCTGAAAACTCTAGAACCAAACTAAGAAGAGAAGTGATGATGGTCATTGGACGGACATTTAGATGTCATTCTTCTTATACAAAAATAAAATTAAATTAAATTAAATAGTGAAAACGCCGAATTATTCAACCAAACAAAAGATAAAGAGAAAGAAAAATGGGGGTAAATTAATAAGAGAACCAAATAAAGTAGGGCCATATAGTCGCAGGAAATGTGGGAGCTAAGCAAAGGATATATCACATCTTACTTCTTAGTCTTCTTTACTTCTTTTCTCCTTCCAATATTTCTTTACTATTTCTTTTGCTTGCGATCTTTTTTTTTTTTCAAATAAACTAGTACTTTAACATGATAAAACACAAAGAAGAACAAACATTTTTGGGCCTGGCTAATTCATTATTTTTTGGGGGCTGATGGGGACCAAGGGTTATCTAACTTCATGGTTAACCCTTAATTGGAAACCTATTTTGAGCCATGCTCAAAGCATGCCTAATGATGCCAAAATAGGGTCACTAGGTAAACAAAACTCATCACCCCTTATTTATCCAGTTTTGATAATGGCATAACTAGCCTTACATGATTAATGTTAATGATTATGATTAGATTTAATAATAATGATTAATTAGGAATGTTAAGGATTGATTAAAATTAAATTATTAGTGCTAAATTAGTGGAGAAATCTGATTTATGTGAGAGAGTTGGGGTTTTTCAGAGGAAGAAGAAGAAGTGACAAAAACTTGGGTTTTGAGATTTTAGTGATTGGAAGTGACCAAAATGTGTGATTCAAATCAGATACACAGTCATACTTGTAGACGATATTTGATCTCCATATTTTAAGTTGAGTTAATTCTTTTAAAAAAAAATATTGAATTTTTACAACCTAGATCTACTGACCAGGTGAATGGTTCGGCTGATAACTTGTCATCCGAACCTATGTTTTTTGAAAATATACCTAGGTTCGGCTAATAAGTTATCACTAAACGCTAGGGTGTTCTTCGTGTATGAAGAATACCAAGAGGTCTACTAATAATTTTGGTAGAACTTCACTTTGTAACCGAAGAATTTAGGTGTGGATGACAAGTTATCAGCCGAACTTCACTCTGTAACTGGCGAATTTAGGTTCGGCTGATTCTCGGGAATAGGGGAATCATTAACCTGCATTTAAGGATGGAACGGTACTCTAAGGTAGATATCTTCTACCCAAGGACCTAAATCGGGATAGCAAAAAGAAAATCATGCGCATGCGCTGCTTGTAGGCAACCAAAAAACTGCTTTCTGTCTGTCCGAAAACCCGTAAACCCTATTCATATCTTTAACAACTTTACCAAAAAGAGAACTCGCCAGGTTGCTTTGTGCTTTAAGGGGGGCGGTGTCTTTATTGGTGAAACTCCTAAAGTCTTGGTCTGGCAGAGTTTCTTGTAAGGTTTTCAATGCCATATAAAAATTATCATCCATACCTTCCACTCCACTATCCCTGAGTATGTGATCTTGTAACCCCCAAGATTGCACATGTGATGCAAGAAAAGCATATTGTAATGCTTCCTTAGCCGTGTATAACCCAAGGCCTCCATATCTAATAGGTAGTGTAACTAGTCTCCATTGCAGCTCCCCGAAAAACGGACCTCCACAAACCACAATTCCCTCTATCGCCTCCCTCAAGCCTCTATCAAAGATATCTACTGCCTTCGTAGTGTACCCCAGGAAACAAATGCGAAGCCCAAAGAGCAGCTTAGAAATGCCCATACATGCACGAAGAAGTAATAACTCACTCTGAGGATCACGTAGTTTGGATAAGACTTGCATCAACTCTACTGCCTTCTCTGCTCTCCTGTTATCAAGCCCTTTCACAAACTTATCATTAGGGCTGACTGTACCGCCTAAAAGTTTGACCCCATTGTCTGTCCTTGAGATATCAGCAGGAAACATCCCATCCTTTACCTTTCGTCCATCACAAGAGGGCCAAAAGATTTTGGTTTTTTTAATATTCAATATAAGTCCCAACCAAGGCCCCTCTGTCTGAACAACAGTGAGTGCTTGCGCCACTTCGACAGTGTCACCAATGATAGTACCATCATCCAAATACCAAGCCTATAAGGATAATGTGCTCTACTCATTTATCTTTGTGATAAGATGATGAAGCACCAAAGCAAATAACAATGGACCCAATGGGTCACCTTGTTGCACCCCTGTCGAAGAATAGATATGATAATTTCCCACATATAATCTTGCAGGTTGACCATACAAATAATCCACCCAAGGAGATATAGATGGACAAAGTCTATGAACCTCAAGAAGCATGGTTGTGCGGTCAACTAGGTTGAAAGCATTGGTGAAGTCTACAGTTAGCATAGTAAGACTCGGGTCTAGATGGTGCTTACTAACATACCTGTTCACTGGATGTAAAATTGCCTCCGCACCTCCTGAAACCCCCACCCCGAACTGAAATTCATGTAAGTAGGCTGCCATGTCTTTGCCAACTCCCTTCATAGCAACTTTGGATACAAGACGACGCCAAATCGTCCCAACAGTAATAGGACGAATACTTTTGACTGGCTTTAGAAGAGGAGTTAAGGGTGCTGACGCAATAAACTCTGCAAGAATAAGTGGACATCTACCACTCAACCACAGATTAACAACCCTTGTTATTGCCTTGACTAGGTCAGCAGCCACAGAAGAGCCTTCCCCACAAAATGGATCCAATAAGTGTTGTGCCCGGAGGCTATCCTTGCCACATGAAATCCCCTTAGGAAACGATTTAATGCAGCTTAGGACAGTTCCCTCTTCGTCCAGTAAAGGCGTCTCGGTTAACGGGATAAATGGCTTCTGCGGAGGGGGTATGAATGGGTGTTTATCTTCAAGGGCTTTCTTTGTGTCTTCATTGTACTGCGCCACCCCTGAAGAGCTGATGGCTTTAACCGCAGCAGTAAAGTGTCCATCTGCCACTTTGCGCAAGCAAGCAGATATATTTGTATGTTTACTGTCAGGTTCTTCATTTTCCTCTAACTTAACACCTCCAGTACGCCGCACTTGTAGGACCTCTTTAAAAAGTTGTTGGACTCCACCAGTTTCACCCCTCAACGCCAATGCTTTTAGAATTTGTTTATGCTGCATAAATTTACGACTCCCAGATTTACGTTCCGTCCGATTCTTGGGTCTGAAGACGCGCAACGTACATCGAGGTAGTATCAATAAGCTAACCCAGTTCCGGACTGATTTAGGCTCTACTGCCACTTTCAAAAGTGTTGCTTTCAAAACCTGGGAAAAGGCCATCCTCCACCCTTTAGGAATACTCTTCACAGTACTCGCGGGAGCATGACGAACTGCATCCAGTGTCTCAATAGTTAACTCAAAACCTTTGTCCTCCGGCTGTACGAGAATGGAGCCAGGCCGAGGTACTCCAACGATCAATTCAGTAACATCCCCAGACACCTCACATGTTGCAGGTCTAACGTCAGTCTCTCCATGAACGTCAGTCTCTCCATGTTTACATGCCCTTTTCCATGCCTGGATACTCATACAGTCAAAGCATAGCCGTTGCTTCAACGTCCTCAAGGTTTCTTCCAAGGTACTAAACACATCCAAGTCACTTCCAATGGCCTGTTAAAGAGCATTCTTCCTATCTGAGTTGTAGAGATGAAGCCTCTTCAAATAGGGCACTAAACATGTGAAACCCTTACTTCTGATCCCCCCATCTGGGCACCCATGAAAGTCTTTGAAAGGGCAGATCAACACTCCCTTATCTGCTATCGTCATTCAGGCGCAAAAGCAAACAGGATGGGAGGTACAGCGATCAACTCTCGAACACAGCAAAAACCACCAGTGAACTCGCACAGTGTAACAAAGAAAGGCAAAGCAACACAATCAGAGAAATCGTTTAAATCTGTACAAGCAATTATCTAGGAAGGGAAAGTAATTCTCAAGCCGGGAATCCAAAGAAAAGAAAAAGAAAAACCAACGGCAAACCTCAAACATCCCACCACCCTAACCCATCGAGATGATGGTGGAGGTGATGGGAGGAAAGAGAGAAGTAGATTACAGGAGGGTGGTTTAAGGGTTTAGGTCAGTAAACGAGGTTTTCAGACGTGGTTTTTGCTGGTTTAAATTCCAAAAAAAAAAAACTATTATTAGGAATTGTTATTGGAATTGTATTTTGGAATTGTTATTAGGAAAGAGAGAATTGTTATTTCGAGGTTTTCACCGAGTCCTAATTTGTATGTTTTCCCTCAAAAATTAAGAATTGTTATTGGTTAGATATAGTTCAAGGATAAATTGAAAAATTAATAAATAAAATTGATTGATTCATAATTATATAACAAATAAAAACTATTATTTTTCCGATGAAAAGAACTATCTTTGTTCCAAGAAAATTGATACTTTCCCTATTAGGCAAAACTCAAAATATGAAGGTATTTTTTTTTTTTTCCAGAAACTAAAAGAGTATAACATCACCAAATTATATGCAAAGTACGGGTAGACACTGTTATGAAATTTCAAAATTTAAAATTCATCAAACTATTAATTAAGTCCAAGAATAATATAGGCTATATATATAGCCAGCCAACCATCGACTGGATGCGCGTCCCCGAAGAACATAATGACTTAACCCAAAAACAATGAGATGTACGTAAACCTCTGACAATTGAACCATGAATCCGATGTAGAGTTTCATGCTTAGCCAGACTGGACCCACTTTCTTAGCCAGACTGGTAACCGATGAATACCGACCAATTCCCCCAACAAGAAAAACAAAGACGAAGCCATAAAAATACTGTAAAATGTAACCGCACCCATCACAAACGGAGCCCATGCGTATCTACTCCCAAGTATGATTGAAAATGCTACATTAAATGCAATCATCACGTAGACCACTGATAGGATGAGACTCACAAGACCAGTCACCAGCAATCTCGGCAATAATGCCTCAAATTTTCCTTCTGCAAAACTCCCAGCAAGGATAAATAAGAACACAAGAATTGTTGTGGTTGAAGCTAAGAGTGCTAGAGCATCTACCACCATGAATACAACGAATGACTTCTTTCCCAAGAATATTGGCTTCCCCATTTTAGTTGCATCACTGTCACCGAAATTTCCACCGGGTACTGTATATGCTGCCGCGAAAGCAACTGTATTTACCAGTGCGGCCACTACTAGACACGATTCGGCTGTACGTATCATGTATGCCTCTGCTTTTTTCACCAAGTCTTTGTGCTCCCGAGTGAAAACCTCTTGAGGAGTGTCTCCATCACCATTTTTCATCTTTCTTAAAGCCCGTGGTACCCTCTTCTCCACTTTCTTTACAGTGGAAAAAAAGAAAGAAAAAGAAAACAGAAATCAATTCAAAAACTAAAAACAGTAATAGATTATAGAAATAGATTATAGAAGATGTACCTTAAACCATTTAATCTCACTTTGCATTTGAGCAACAGGGCTAGTGAAGATGTTTAGTCGAGAAGGCGATGCAATTTTTGCAGCAACATGTAAGATATTACCGACGTCCGAATCTACTATCCTAGTAGTTAAAATCTTTTCATCTGCGCTCATGTGAGCGTACAAGTAATCGAATATACTGTCCCGTCTGTTTTCCACGGCTATTTGGAATATGTCTCTTCCCACATGAGGTAACCAAAGCTGATCCGGATAAATTGAAACACACTTTTTTAGAATTTCAGTTGAACCATTTTTTGCCGCAACTTTTAGGATATTTGTGCTCAAAAGAAAATGAGACATGTCTTCCCTGGTCATGCTCGAAATTTCATCAAAAATCGTGTCTAACAATTTCGGAAGGAAAATTGAAAAGTTCAAATCTTCACGGTGAAAAGCTGCAAACAAAATCAATTCATAAATACGTGGGTAATCCATTTCTGTAAATTTTCAAGAAAAATAAAAAAAATAAAAAGAGCAAAAGCTTTATCAAGTATATATGTAATTATAGGAGGCATACCCTCAAAAGTTGGGAAGCGTTTAAATAGCCATTTGAGAAATAGAGATGGCTCGTCAGGCAGGGTATCTAAAAAATAAAAAGAGGAAATATTGGATTAAAAAAAACAAACAAATTAAAATAACTTGACGGGGTAATGTAAAATCAGTGGGGTGAAGTCAGTCGGCTTCCGTTATATATACACGACAGGAACAATGGCCAATGCATGCAGACGATGCAGTGGACCAGAAGTCTTGCACTTGGAAATTTAGAATTGTAGAACTTTTTTTTTTTTTTTTTTTTCTTGGTTCCTTTTACCTTCATTTCTCGTTATTTGGAACATAACCTTTAGCAACCATTGCGAAAAGAGCCGTTTGTATTTGCAAATATCGACAACATCTCTGTCTACAAATGATGGGAGATTACTCATTAGCAAAATCAAAATAACCATAGTTAATTTAAAGAAGCAATCAATTAAAACTAGTTAGGTGAATAATCTAAATAACGAATTAAAACATACAATATAACATTTATAATGTTAGGCTTGAGACCATCCAATCTTATTATATTACAGAGATACTAGATTATCTATAATTTAATAATTCTTTATTTTATATTTATTATTGATAAATTAAAAAAAAAAATACTGATTTTTAAAGAGTAATTTTCAAATTTTTTATCTACCTTAGGGGAGCTTAGTGAGGATACTTTGTGTTTTTTCAAGGTATTGAAGAATTGTTTTTCTAGTTTTGACGCTACTAGTGGTGTAGAGATTTTTCTATCATAAATTGGGTGTTGCTATTCAACCCAATATGATCGTGCATATTAGAACTTCTAAATCACAAAGATGAAATACAACTTGGTTTTAGTTTCCGCGAAAAATACTAATACTAAATCCTATTTTGAGAAGATTTAATTTGTGTGAAAACTAATTTTTATTTTCCTGAT
Organism: Papaver armeniacum; assembly: GCA_023531295.1. NCBI lineage: Eukaryota > Viridiplantae > Streptophyta > Magnoliopsida > Ranunculales > Papaveraceae > Papaver > Papaver armeniacum. The sequence continues at coordinate 68,193 of JAJJWW010013506.1, forward strand.
AGAATTGTTGTTTTATATAATATATTTGGGACTTATAAATTTAAGGGAAATATATGAAGTATATTTTTTTTTGAGTGATATTATCGTGTTAATTATTTTAGTAACATAGATCCGAATCTGGACCAGAAGATTTCATTATTTTAGGTAAAATATTGTGTTAAAAAAGTTTTTAGGTAAAATATTGTGTCAAAAAAGTTATGCTGAATATAAAAGGTACGTACATACTACATAAGATAGTTCCGAATGATATGGAATTTTAGAACCCTTTTCTGCTAGAATGTCTAGCATAGTGCTGCCATCGCCCTCACGTGCGGTTGCTAAACTTGGATATTCACGAGTTAGACTATAGGCCAATTCTGCAAAATATATCTTAGAGTTCAGTTATACTCATCTGCGATAAACACATAAAATAATTTAGTTGACTTTTCGACATCATTTTTCTTATAAAACTCAAATGACAATCTAATTAAAGCTAATTATTTACGATAAATTCCATTCATAAAAGTTTATCTTCCTAAGAAAAGTGAAGTTACATGGTCCTCCACTCCCATTAATGATTATTTCTAATAAGAGAGACTCCCGCCTCCGGATTTTCCACTTGCAGTCGAGGTATATATATTTGTAATTGATCAATGAAAATCAAACTCGAAAGTTACTTAGTTATGTAGAAAGCATTAAGATGTTTGGCAATGGACTGAAAATTACCGTATAAATCTGCACGAGTTATATTGCATATGAGTTGAGCTCCCGAGTGACCTTGTAAGAAACTTGGTTCATCTTTCATCTCGTCACAAAGGAATTTAATAATTTCTGCATGCTCTACACTGACATGAATAGCTGCATTGAGCAGCGGATTTAACCCCTTTTCATTCAATATATGTTTTAAGTTTTCATGTTTTTGTACCATTGCTTTAACAGCTTCTTCAAGCCCAGCAATAACAGCAAGATGAAGAGCTGTATTCCCATCGTAATTGTCTTTCCTTTCAAGTGCTGCTATGGGTATGCGTTCAAGTAGTTGTAGTACGAATTTTGAGTGTCCTGCACCAGCTGCAATATGCAATGCAGTCCTTCCGCATGATGTGATTGGAACTTCGAGATGACTATCAATGAAATTTCCTATTGATTCCCACTCATTATTCAATGCAGCATCTAATAAAGGTCGATATAGATTGAGGTCCATGTCGTTTTCTGTATGAAGTTTCAAAATTTTTGTCATCATGGGCATGTTTTCTTATAGTGGATCAAATCACATAGGAAACATTAAGAGATACATGAAAATCACATAAACAATAAAGCTAGTTATCTATCTAAAGACTCAAAGGCCTAGGCAAAGAAAAGCTCACACGCTTGACGGTAAGGAAACCCTTGTTTCCTATTGATCGAAATAAGTTTTTTTTTTTAGTTTTCCGAAAAAAGAGTTGGTGAGGACACTTGACAACATCTGATTTGTTTAAAAATTACAAACCTAAAACGAAAAATTACTTACTTTGTTTCGAATTTTATGAAAATCCAATTTCAATTCGGAAGTCGAGTACCTACCATATTAGGACTCTTCTTTTCTAATTAATACATAAAGAGAAAAGAAAAGAAAAAAAACACATATTATTTTCTACGAAAATAAAAGGAATAAATAAATAAAATCCACAATATTCCATTTTTTTCCGCCTATTTAATGTATTCGCCCCGTCACACCAAATCATCGCCACGAGGACGGGTCAAGTATCGTACACCAAATCAAAAGTAGATCACCACGGGACGGGGTGAAGCTCCGCGAACACCAAGTTAAAAGTATGTGACGGGTACAAATCTAGCTTGCGTAATGGTGGGGTACATAGTCTTTCTGTCAATATTACAAAGGCGAAATATTGTACCAACGCAATGTCAATTTTAAGATAGTTTTTCACCACTATACCCCGGTTAATGTTGTATGGGAATCATTGCAATTGATCAGATGTCTTTAATATTGGGAATATGATAAATGATAAAATAAGAGAAAATAAATAAATATTAATACAGGGTTTTGTTATTTTGTGCAACCATGCACAAGATAAAAATCAATTATTAGCAAAGAAAATTATAAATAACAATAATAAAATATGAGAAATAACATCCCGTTTCGTCTAGTTGGAAGAATTAACTATTTTTAAATATTGACAATTCAGTTCTAGGAATTGAATTTCAAAGAATCCATTCAAATCCAAAAAGTTAATGCGCTTGGTGGTTGAGGTAATAATTTACCCCGAAATCCAACTGCATAGCATTATTGGACTGGTGCGATGAAAATATGTTAGAGGGAATCTAATTCTTAGATATCAAAAAGCTTACCTAGATAGGTTGATTTGCCTTGTTCCGATCAAGATATTTGATACGGATTTTTTTTTCTTTGGGAAAAAATTATTACAGTACATTTACAGGAATGAGGATAAAGTGAACTATATTATTGTATGGCAATCCGTTTTCAATAATATAAAATCTTTAATTTAACCTGGAAGAAAAGGAGCATAAAATAATTGAGCAGGCGCATAAGACCTAAGAAGAAATAAACAATTTCTACTTTTCTCTCACGCAGTTTTTTGCATCTTACTTCCAATCCGCGATACAGAAAAGGGCAAAGGTGGATCGCATGGGATCTGGACCATCTGGTCAATCAGTAATATTATACCATAACCCTTGGAGGAAAGTCGATATGCTTTGAATTATGCTAAAACTTAAATAAAGGTCGTCAGTTGAGAATGGTGGTAAGAATTACCTGTAGAAATACAACTTTCTTCGCCGTACGCTATTTCGGTGGCCTAATGCGCCCTGCTTTCCCTTGTCTAGTCTTTGCTTTCGTAAAATAAACTCACAAACTGCTTATAACCTGGAAGAGAACTTTGGGAATGGAGAGGGAGAGAAATTTTTAGCAATCTGAAAACTGTGGAACGAAACTAGAGAAGAGAACTCAAATTATTGCGATATGAACGATGATCATTAGACAAACACTTGTTGATCAATATATATGTATATGCCCATATGTATAAAGTCTTCGCAGGGATCCCTGATTAGAAGATTGTTTGACTAGTTCTATGCTTTCCGGGACCGGGCATAATATCATTGGTAGTGGGCAAGTTGAGGCCATTATTGTCCGACTTAATAATATTGTAAAGAAAAAAGCTTTCCTTAATCTTCTAGATAGAGAGGATCAGGTGAAATATATATATATATATATCAATTGACAAAGATGGTACGGCTGGAATTACAATTGAGGATCCAATCACATTCAATGGTGATTGTTTCGTGATATGCTAAATCACTGCAACATATTCTTGAAACATTCTTCTAGGATAAATATCTCAAGCTGAACGAGAGTGAAAGCTTGGATTGAAATGTCAACTATGTGATACACCTTTTATAAAAACTAAGTGGTGGGCCCATGCTCTGCACGAGCCAACATATTCGTCGTCTTAAATAAATGGGCCGACCGATCACAGGGCCCAAAGGTAGGGAGTCTCTTTTATGATCATTTTTTTTTTTTTTTGTAAAATGGAACCTAACATAAATGTCCAATTTGATAAAAAAAGATTGGAAATGATTTGGTAGTTTGCACTTGATAATACCTATATACCCCTTCCTTTTAGTCCAACTATAACTCATGATGTATACTATTTTAGGGGTATAATTGGCAACCAAATTTTAATATAACATATCTAAAAATCGATACCTTAAATTTTACAAATTTTATCTCGTTGGTAAGGATTAGAAAAGATCTACTCAATGAGTACAAACAACAATATCAAAATTAAAGTTTTTACAAGAAATTCAGAAGCGTTTATTCAGAAGCACAATTTTAACTTAAATGCATATTCATTATGCAAATCACCACAAAAAATACTAATACACTTTATGTAGCCATATTTTGGTTTATGCATCAACTAATTTTCCGTTGCAACTAATAAAACGATGTACTCCCTCCATTTCAAGAAAAGTGATACTTTCACTTTAGGCACAATTTTTGAAAATTGAATGCATAGCCATAATGCAAATCACCACCAAGGATGCTTAATACCTTATGCAGCCATATTTTGGCTTATGCATCGACTAATTCTCCGTTTCAGGAAAAGTGATACTTTCACATTTTGTTTCTGGAAAAGTGATATTTTCACTCCGTTTCAGGAAAAGTGACAATTTCACTTTTCCAATTTGGCCTATTTTTAGGCAAAAATGAAATGGTGAAAATATCTCTTTACCTAAAACAGAGGTAATATATGATTAAAAACATCATTCTAAAGAAAGAAAAAAATACATAACGAATTTTGAAGCCACCATAAAGGATGCATAAAAGTTTATACAGTCGTATTTTGGTTCATGCATCATCCACTAATTTAGTTATGCAACCACTAAAACGATGTATATGTCTCAAAAATAATATTCCGACAAAAAATGGATGTACAACGCGTTATGTAATCAACGGTGTTTCATTTTTCTTCGGTCGGCCCTTCCGACCGTGGCAACGGTGTTCTAGTTCACAGCTAAATTGCACTAACAGTGTGCAGAATAGTACAAAATCTTTAACGGTTAATTTTTTATGTCTTCAACGTATGGAATAGTAAAGTCTTTATAACCAAAAATTCTTAGTAAAAAGAAAATCACTAAAATATTTTCATTAACAGATAAATAAACCACAAAATGACCTAAAAATTGACTATTGCTAGCATATTGTAATGTTTTATTACAAATGAGACTGTATTCCCACCGTTAGGGGAGGAAGTAAGTCGTTATAAGGAACGACGTGAAACGTCTCATTTTTGTCGAGCTTGCAAAAAAAAAAAAGAATAACAATAATTGGGATATGTAATGTGTGGTTATGTACCCCTCTACAGTGGAACATCGACATCGTGATTGGTAGGCATATAATTAATCCAACCTATTGCATTGAAACATCTCGAAAAGCGCAAAGTTCGGATCCGACTTACATCGCAAAATTTTGATGCTTGAATGTTACATGTTGGTGTTTGAGATGAAGCGCAAAGAGAGTAATATAATCGTTATAAGTGCGATATGAGGGTGTCCTGCTGAACCCCCAGATTGGTTATGTAAAACTAAAGTATTCTCCTAATGTTGATACATTATGGCATAATAGTCCCTGTAGGATTCGAATTACAAATAATTATGACAAACAATTGGTGATTAAATCTGAATCCCGAAAGGATTTGAGTTTCCAACCCAGACAACCATCTGACCTTGTGAACTAAGTCAGGCTTGAAACTCAGCCATAGTCACCATTTTTGATAGGATAATTTTGTGAACAATCCTTTGTGTGTTAATTAAACTTTTTGGTACAAGATCAAAATCCAGATTAATTGATGATACAATATTTAGGTTCTTGAAACAAAACTATGAGATCTAGTTGGAAATTGAAATATTTTCTCGACCTGAAGTTCGAAAACATACTTGCGTAAGACTTATTTGTGTAGACTAGACTATTTAACTTTGATACTTGTAATATTTTTTCACAATGTGAAATTATCACCATCATTATGCGATCATTTATAGTGTGATGTAATCTATTTGTCATAAATGTGGAAACATTCATATTTAGTCAAGAAGCGCCATTAAGGATTATAGAAGAATTTTTCATATTGTTAGATGCAAATTGAAACTGGTGTGCATGTACGCATAATCTAGATGCAAGGTGTGCATGTTGGTTGTGCACAAAATCTAGTGGCAAATCCTTAATATATTTCTATAGAAAAGTATTTTCCTACAAGCAACATAATATTTGCATTACCATCCATCTTGAGAAATTTTTTAATTCATGGGGAGTAATTTTTGTTAGATTTATGTTGGTGTTGATGGTGGTTTTTAGCTTAGGGGTAAAATCGTAAAACCCTACTTAGACAGTGACGTCACTGAACTTGAGTAATAATGTCCAAACCAAGCATATTTATTGAATCCTTTAATTTGTCTGCAAGAAAATTACCAGGGTACCTTTTTTTAATGTTAATTAGGGTTTCGACAAGCCAAAACCCTAATTCTCACACCGCATGTGCCAATGGCAAACCATGCCAGCCACACCTACCGCGCCATGCCAAACGCACTTTGCCATGGCCCCATGCCAACCTAGCCGCGCCACCTTGCTGGCCTTCCCTACGCGGCTACCAAAACCTACATGGCGTGCATAATCAACGGCCGCCCTTCAATCCCATGAGAAAATCCTAGCCGTCCGAGGTTACCAAACGACCTTTGGCCCAAATCCCTAGCTTGGTCACGAACCTAGCTTGGTCACGCCAAACCTTGGCCCCACATGCCAAGCCAAACCGCACCTAGCCAAGCTAGACACGCCATGCGCCCATGGCCAAACCTTGGCCCCACATGCCAAGCCAAATCGCACCTAGCCAAGCTAGCCACGCCATGCGCCCATGGCAAACCCTTGGCCCCACATGCCAAGCCAAACCGCACCTAGCCAAGCTAGCCACGCCATGCGCCCATGGCAAATCCTTGGCCCCACATGCCAAGTCAAACCGCACCTAGCCATGCTAGCCGCATCATGTGCCAACATCTTGCCAAACCCTTGGCCCCACATGCCAAGCCAAACTGCACCTAGCCATGCTAGCCGCCCCATGTGCCAACGGCTTACCAAACCCTTGGCCCCACATGCCAAACGCACCTAGCCGCGCCACCATGCTGGCCTTACCTACGCGGCCACCAAAACGAAGGCGTGCGACAATCGACGGTCCCCCTTCAATCCTAGGAGCAAATCTTAACCCTCCAAGGTTACCAGACGACGCATGGTAACCTTTAGCCCGAAAACCTAAGTTTGGCCACGCCATGCCAACGACATGCCAACCTAGCCGCGCCACCATGCTAGCCTTCCCTACGCGGCTACCAAAACGAAGGCGTGCGATAATCGACGATCCCCCTTCAATCCCTGCACGACGCATGGTAACCTTTGGCCCGAAAACCTAAGCTTGGCCACGCCATGCCATGCCAACCTAGCCGCGCCTCCATGCCATGCCAATGGCATGCCAACCTAGACACGCCACCATGCCATGCCAATGTCATGCTAACCTAGCCACGCCACCATGCCGGCCTTCCCTATGCGGCCACCAACGAACGAAAACGTGCAAAGATCAACCTTTCCTGTTAAGATACAAAATCTCGACCGTCGAAGGTCACCAAGCTACCAAGTCTCCCAAGCTCGACTTGCCAGGCAACAACCAAATGCTACATGTTTTCCACAAAAACATTCGAGACATCAAGACATATCACAAACTGGGGGATCCTCTTTGGGTATTGGTTTGGCGGTTTGACGTGCATGCGCGTACACTACGCCCCGTCATAAGGAAGTGTCATAAGGGTGAGGCGGTTAGTAAATACAGGAGTTAAAAGTGAAACGTTCATGGGACATCAATTCCATAAGTTAATGTTTTTATGGAACATCAATTCCATGCGTTAACGATTTTATGGAACATCAAATTCCATGCATACGGTTACCACCTCCTCCCATTTACTTACCCATTTTTACATTCCTTAATGAGACCAGGGTACGTTTCACTTCGACTTGTATAAATAGGTCTTACCTATTTCCACAGAACAACGAGTTCATGGGGGAATATACAACACTCAGAAAATACTTGCTAGCTTACCATTTGTTAGCCTTCCCACTTTTCTGATACAAGTCGTAGTAACACAACTACTCTTCTAGAATCAACTATTCTGATCTCATCACTTTCCTTGCTTCCCTCCCCAAAACCAACCCATTCTCCTCCACTTTGTGACCGAAGCAAGTCCGGAACGACCATTTCTTGGTTTAGGATGGATTTGTACAGATTGATCTCACGAATCTAAAGTACTCCCTTGCAGTACATTGTTTAGGGTTTAAATTGTTTCTCACCCGTACACCCGAAATTACCGAAATCAACAGAAACCATTTTCACCTACAAACAGTTGGACACGGATTGCACTATTTTTCTTTAGTCAATATTTTGTCCCACTGGGCTTTCTTTGTCAAAGTTTTAATGAGCCATGTGATGAGTCTATTATTATTTGCATAATGTTGTACTCTTTTCCTTCGTATTGGTTTTTATCCCTCTGGATTTTTTCAAGGAAGGTTTTAACAAGGCAACATAAGCGTGTCCAACTAATCATTTTTATAGATGTGTGTTTTTTCCTTCGTCTTGGATTTTATCCCACTAGATTTTTCCTGACAAAGTTTGATGAGGCAAGTTACAGAGACAATGCTCGAAGAGATGTTCAAAGAAATTATTTGAAGACTAGGTTTTGTCCTTTTGGGTTTTCCCAGCAAGATTTTAATGAGGTAGTACACAACTAATGCAACACTTTTCTATATGATTTGTACTATTTTTCCTTCGTCTAGGTTTTGTCCCTTTTGGATTTTCCTGACAAGGTTATAACGAGGAAATATGTAGTAGTGTGGTGTCATCCAAGGGGGAGTGTTGTAAATAATATATATGGTCATTTTAGATTTCCAACACATATACATACCGCTTCTTCTTTATCTTGTAATTCCCACTATTAGTGTATAATAGCTAGTAATGGTTGCATATCATTACTCATGCTCAATGCCATCTTTATTTCTCCCTCTTATGTATCTTATAAATAGAGGGATTTTCTCTACCATACACCAATTCTACTAATAAGAAAATCTCTTCTTCTCTCCATATTTCTTTTGTGTAATCGTTTATCAATTCATTTACAGAGATATTATTTTTATTATTTTGAAATTTGGCATAACATAACTAATATATAGCATATTACGTGTATGAATGTGTATACTTTGATGCTAAAAGTAAAACAGTAAGAACAAAAATACACCAACATCGCTCTTTTAAGGGTTTACAAGAAAATGATTTTTCTGGTCTCCTTCATCGAGTACCGTTTCTAGGAATCTCCATCTTATTCGGTCTCCTTCATCGAGTACCGTTTCTAGGAATCTTCATCTTATTCGGGATTTCAATTTTAATCAAACACGTTGGAGGTATACCTGAACGTTTTCTTTTCAATTTGTGTGTTACATAACATGATATTAGATTGATTATCATTTTTTTTTCCTTCTTTTCTCTCCGATTTCTGCTTAATTTGCGTCACATGCGTCCTCTAATGGACACGAATTTACCCTAATTATTTTTCTCTCTCTTTTTGGAACATGACGTATGATTCATTGTTATGTGTATATACTTAATTTGTCCTATACAAGCAATATTTTTAATAATATACTCTTGTCTGTGTGTTATGAATCTTATGATTTGTGATTGATTGAATTTTTTTTTTTACTTTTTTTTTTCCATTTTTCTACTTTTTTCATAATACTAACGAACCGGTATCTTTTGAAGTATGCAAACAAGAGATCCACTATCTTTAGTAAGCTATTCAACCTAAAGTAAGTGGTTGACATGTACAGTAAGATTCTCTTGACTCGTTGAGATGAAGAAATTTCTCAAATTATGCTAATTGTAGAAAAAAAATTGAAAATTTAAAGAACCCTGAAGTAATGAGGGTTAGGCATACTGATTTATGTGAAGCATGTAAAAAGGGACATATATATTGTGAGACAAAGATGTATTTTTGTCCCCGATAGTAATGACACCAAAGTATAAACATTAACCGAACATGGGATCAAGCTAAGATGTAATTCTAGCTCGCAACAAAAATAAAAAATTTAGGAATGAATCTTGTTACTAGTACAAGCAATGTAATGCAGGTACCATAGTAGCAACTTCCATAGGAATATCATACTTGAGATATATCTGAATGAAAAGTATATCATCCCTCTTGAACCGTAACATACACTCTAAAGTACTGAGATAAATCTCGGGTTGGTTCCGTAATAAGGCCGCACCACTTATTAAATATCGCAGGAGAAAACTCGATGACTAACTGATAGTGGTTTTTCCTTCCACTAACTTAATGAATATACACTAGTTACTTAACTAATTCCTTGTAATATAATGTGACTACGATGATTGAATCTCGAGCAAAGACTGCTCAAACTTTGTTGCCAAGATAGAAAAAAGATTGAAAGTCACAAAAGCTCTATATGTACCGAGAGTTAATCCATCCTTGTTAAAATTCCAAATAAATTCATGTAAATGGATATCATATGGAAACTCACTGTGATGAGAATGTAATTGATTGCATCTTGTATTGTCTCTAATTTATGTCGAAGGAATTACATTTTAGAAAAACTAATGAGTGAATCTAGTGAACTTTAAATCACTAGTATTTGAGTTATTGAATCCATATTGACCTCGACAATGAAATATTGGGCATTGACTCATACAAACTTTGCCATAACCATAAAGCCATTTTGGTTGTGACATGATGATCGTTTTGAAAGAACTCATACATATATCATTTTAATTGAGTGAACGATACAACGGGGAAAAGATTGACAAAATACGAAGTGATGGCGTATCTCTCAATAAGTGTTTTCTAAAGTACTAGATGCACAACCCCCTAATTGTCATTATGCTTTTAAGTAAGAGAGCATATCACTCATTTCACAAAGTCTTCAGTAAAACAGGATCGAGACCATCCTAAGATGCAAATGGTAAACAATCCATATCACAAAGAAAACAAGGTGAAATTTAGAAAAATATTCATGCAGAATGCGGACCATTAAACCGACTTATGGCTCTGGTGAATGTTTTGACATTTTGGGCTAGTTATAGTTCCCAAGAATTGCGTTTGAAAAACTACTAGCACATTTTATACATGTAAGGGCTCACCACCCCTTGTAAATGCTAGCTAGTGTACATCAAAAGGACTTGATGGTTATTGCGTATTTAATAGGATCAATGCAGAGCATCCTATACCTTATAGTCTTGAAAACGCTATCATCAAACGGTTATAGATGGTGCCTAAGGCATGATTATGCGTACAAACCTACCTTTAACTGCTTGGGGAATATGCAATATTACACGCATCTTCACTTACTCGTTTTAGACCCACAATTGGTCAACCATTCTTTGCGTACCAGTTGGTAACTGGATATAAGCATGATATTTTGTGTTCTTACGCATTTTTGGTTGCACTATATATGTGCCCTTACGAATCCACATCGTACTATAATGGGTCATCAAAATAATTAAGTGACTATGTTGGACAAGAATTTCCAACGATTATTCGTATTTTAAAACCTTTGGCAGGAGATTTCTTACCGCTAGATTTGTGGGTTCTCATTTTAATGAGACAGTTCCCGTCGTTATGGGGAGATAAGAAAAATTAGTTTCTAAGGGAACAACAGGAATTGTCGTGGTGTGTTCCCATTGTGTCTCACATCAATTCTTGTACTCCACAAATGTAAATGTGTAGTGACAAAGAATAATCGATTTCAGAAAGTGCACTGATATCGGCAACGTGACAAGATCACACATACCAGTTGCAAATAACCCTGCAAGGTTAGAAATCCTCAGTATGGGGTACACCATAGACTAAGGTGTTGCAACTACACTTGGTGGAAGTGTAGTTAAGGCCGTGGCTCCACAAAGGAAGATGGACAGACCACTAGGTTCGATCAATACTCACCTAGAAAGGAATTAGATAAGTAAGGCACAACCTAATTTGTATCATTAATGAAATCATCTCATTTTATTGACTCTGACTATGTCCATGAATCAATACTGGAGGACGCTCCGAAGTTTTATGATTCCAGAGAACAATGACATCCCAAGTGGATTATAAGAATGCGCATGAGTCAATGGAAAGATCATGCGAGCATATTAGTGATTAATTTCATATACACTTGCTTAAGGAAATACAACAAGATGAGATCGAACTATGCTCTTTGTTGCTTAATGTCAATGAATAGCATATTTGGCCTACACAATCCAGGTAGAACTTGGTTCTTTGACAAATATACAGGTATTTGGCGTGGTAGTGCTAACCAACCAAGTTTAAATACTATTGGACATACATGATTAATTTGTCACAAATCATAATTAGAAGAAAGCAGTCTTAAAGTATAAAGACTCGCCTTGTGGCGCGAGGTTTCTCAGATAAACCTGGAATTATTCTCTTGTAATGAATGTTATAGCGTTCCGCTACTTAGTTTGCTTGGTAATTTCAAAAGGATTTGAAATGCAACATATGTATGTGGTTGTTACGTATCTCTGAAAGAATCAAGAGATATCAGATATATACAAAAGTACTTGATAGCCTTTTATTTCCCAAATCAAGTGACTCTAAACCACAGAGTGTGTTTACAGTTAGATATAATACTCACTTATAGATTGAATCAATCAGGCGGATGTGGTATACCCGTCTAAGTGACTATTTGATTTGGAGGGGATAGACAAGTAAGTTATTTTCATTGCGTATTCCCAAGAAAGTTCCTGATTTGGAATTGTAGCTATCTATGTCGATGATACAGACATGATGGGTGCTCTTGATGTAATAAGATACCTTAAAAGCTATTTGAAATCTGAATTTGAGATAAAAAATCTTGGGAAAGCTCGACCGAATACTGAGATTGTGGTATATTATCCCACCAGTTTGCATTTGTTTAAAGTTGTCAGGAAATTTTACAAAGACATGCATCCTGATAGCACTCCCATGATTAGTCGAGGTTCAAATGTAAGTAAGTAACTATTTCGTCTAAAGGAAGATGACGAATATGTGTTGGGAGATGAAATTCCCATGTCTAAGTACAATAGACGCATTGTTGTACTTAGTATAATAATGTACTCGATAAAATTTTGCATCCTCAAGAAACTTGTTAGCTAGATATAGCTCAGCGCCAACGCAACGTCATTGGAATGGTATAGTGAGTGTAATCATGTACTTAAAAGTAACCATTGACATAAATTTGTTTTATACCTGCAAAGACATAAAAAGGAATGCTAATGAAAGTGCAATCCAAAAGTTGTTGATTATGAAAGAACAATAATCTCTTCTCCAACAAAAGTAATCAAGGGGAGATACGATATACTATTTTCTAAGCCATTACCGATATTCAATTTCGAAAAGTACATGACAAAAGGAACTTTGAAGAACTCTGAAAGTAATCAGGGGGAGATGCCGACATCAAGGGGAGGATCCAAGGATATGATGTCGACATATTTCTCTTCGAAATTAAAGCAATATTGTACTCTTTTTTCCTTTGATCGAGAATAGTTTTTCCCAAAGGGTTTTGTTACTCGACAAGGTTTTTAGCGAGACAACACTAAAAGCATTAAGTATGTTGAACGTTGAAGACATAAAGATCGCGTTGATATTACTGAAAATATCTGAATCAAAGAAATGAAACGCGATAGTCTGTTAAGCAACGTAACTTCCAGAATCAACAACAAGGTCTTATAAACATTCAAGTCACCAAAGTAAAGTGTGATAAACTTGTTCTCATTGCATTAGACTAATGAAAATTGTCTGACATCAGGGGGAGCATCTAATAGTGTGTTGAACTATTTTCCTTCACCGAGGTTGCTTTTTTCTACATGGTTTTGTTACTCGGCAAGGTTTTTAATGAGACAACAACAAACACCGGGAATGTAATTTCCCAGCTAAGGCTATTATATTTCCCACAAGGATTTTCAGCCTTGGGAGTTGTGAAGCAACTAGTCAACTTCAACGGAGCAAAGTGACTATCTGCAACAGATCACCTTTACTTGCATCTGTCACGTTGTACTCTTTTTCATTCGTCAAGGTTTTGTCCCACTGGGTTTTCCTTGTCAAGGTTTTAATGAGGCAACATATTCAAGTCTAACTATGTTCTACGTTTACGTAATATTGTACTCTTTTTCTTTAGTTCAGGTTTGGTTCCTTTGGGTTTTCCTGACAAAGTTTTAATGAGGCAATTAACTTAGACTCGTCGATCTTTGAAAACCGTATTGCATGTGACGAACTACATGTAAAGTACGTGACAACATGTGAAGTACTACATGTGAAGAGTTTTACCAAGGTTTTATCCCACTGGGTTTTTCCTTGTCAAAGTTTTAATGAGGCGATTGATTCCGGCACAAGTCGTCACGAAGAGGACGACATTTGAAGAACTACATTCAAAGCACTATATGTGAAGTACTATGTATAAAGCTTTGTTATTGAACCGCACAAGGGGGAGTGTTATAGGGCCCGTGGCCCATGGATGTGCGGTCCATTAGATGACTACGTTTTCCGTTTCCTATATATATATATAAAGAACATTGTATTATGTAATCTCTGATGCCTCTTTATCAATAAGAAGTTCTTCTCCTCCTCTATCTTTATCTCTATCTCTTGCTTTAACCTTACTTTAACCTAATCGATACTATAAAAAATTCAACCATTTTTTCTGGTCTTTTTTAGACCCACTTTCTTTAGTCCCTTTCAAGACATTTTAGTCGGATGCAGAGATAAGAATGGGTATCGATTTGACCCGATCCATTTCTTATTCCGCCCAAGCTGAGGTGAACAGTCAGCTCTGCTTGAAAGCTGCTCTCACTCTCTTCTCTTCTCTTCTCTTCCCTCTCTCTCTCTCTCTCTCTCTCCCTCCCGGAATCTACAGAAGAAGAATCGAAGAATCCTAATTTTCGCATCATTCAAAGGTCAGTTGATACTCTCAAAGTGTTTTTACTGTAATATTGGATGTAATTGCTATTCTGATTTTGATTTTTTAGGTCAAATCCGTGAATTAGGTTTCCCTTTGATTCTTTTTTTTGAATTACATTGCTTATCATATTCTTCTCCTTGCTAATTATTTACATATACCATGTTTAGATAGATCAGAAAATTTTATTGTAGACCTTTCCAAAGACTCACTAATTGAATCAGCAGCAGCAGTAGTTTGGGCAATTGTGAAATAAAGAACACATAGTTAAACAATCAAAGCTCGATGGTATAAACTGTAAACTGAACTTCTCAGTTGTCTAATGTTGCAGAACCCCTGTAGGTGTTATTGCAATATACTTACTGTCAATGGGTTCTTTGCTTGGAGCTATTTCGGACCTTTGGCGCTAATCGAACATAATACACTTAGCTAGACATTAGATGCTTGCTATACTTTATCGATTGTATGGCCTTATTGAGAATGTTATTTGAAATAGAGTGGTCTCGTTTTGTGGTTTGAGTTGAAGTTTTTGGATATTTTGTTTATTATCCTTCAAGCTGAAGTTGGTTTATTCATATGCAGCTTAAAAACCGCGACAAATAGGGTAGTTAAAGTATTGAATGGGTGCTATGGCAGGCCAATGCCTGCCATCTCTGGGTCGTGTTAAACTTACGGATCTCATAGCCTCGGAAGGTCTTCCTTCTGATACATACAAGATTTCTGTTTCAACATTGTCCCAGTCGTTAACTCAGTTTTCTGCAGTAATCATTCAACTCCCAGCTAGTGATGGAGCCCTTCTAAGATCTGGTTTGGAATCTGCTCATTTGTATTTCCATCAAAAAGCTTCGTATCCCAATGCACATATGGTACATAACCATGACTCCCGAGACTGGTGCAGGACATCTGGTTACTATGCAGAACCTCAACTGTGCCAAGAAACGTATGATTTCAGACCAGGTCTCACTCCAACAGAGCCTAACAACAACACAATGGAATACCCTCCGGCTGGTTTGGCAGATATGTTTTCATTGCTTGCAAGAGTTGCTAGAGATGTTTTGGATGCCATAACCTTTTCATTGAACTTGCGTAGCTCTGCATTCAATGGAATACTGGATAATGTCCCGCTGAGAAATAGGGAAATTTCGTCATCTGTTTTATCGGTTTGCTGTCACTCAAGCAGGCAAGCATTTCAAGGACAACAACATGGTTTGACAACTCAGGATGATGGTCAGTTGGTTATGTTTTCTGATCATGAGCACCAGGTCGATAAAGGTTTAATAACTCTTGTTAAGTCAGATAAACCAGGTTTACATATAAGGGACATTCATGGCAATTGGATGCTTGTGGACGCAGACCTTGGTCCTCATGAAGCCATAGTCTACCCTGGACTCGCGCTATACTATGCCACTGCCGGATATGTCACTCCTGCGACGCAACGAATAGATGCTGGTAGCCTGCATGGCTATGGACGCTATTCTCTAGCTTTCAAGCTCATGCCTAAGTCCATGGCAAGTCTAAGCGGTTCGGAGATGAGTGCAGCAGGTCATGGAATTGAAGCTCAGTTTCAGCTTCCAATACTCGTGGATGACTTCATGCAGAGAACACACCCGATTGACCAACTTCATAACGGGCAAAGCTTCCAGAGTTACAATTTTTCAGTTGCTCAAGATGGTAATGTCACCATGCTCATATATTTATTATTCCGTTTCATCATTTTTATTGAAAATAGCATTTAGTAGACAGTCCAATCGAGACGACCATCACAAGGTTATGGGTCACTTATTTTATTTTGAACATGACAGGGCATTGCCGTTGATTCAAGATGTAATTATTCTTCAGACTTGGTTTTCTTGAAGTTTGATTATTTTGTTTCTACCACTTTTATACCTTAGTAAGTAGCCTTTAATAACAGGTTATTGGATCGATGACATGCTGGTACAGGATCTCTGAAGTCGTTGGTGAAGAGGAGGAAGCCGAATACAAGGTGTAAACCACTGCCACCGTCAAAGAGGTTGCGCCTTTGAGGCTCAAAGAGTCCTGAAAGAACGAGTTCAGGAAATAGCAGACAAGAAGGGCATTAAGCTGAGGTTTTGCAGCTTGAAGGACTGCGAAAGTCACATACAGAGCCTAGATAGCCCTTGTGGAAGCATAAGGATGGAGATCGGATGGCCGCCAGGGGTTCCATTTGTTCATCCCCACGATTTACCAAACAAGGCAAAGCTTGGTTTCCTTGAAGCTTATGAACCTGGTTGGACGGCTTCCCAGGATGTGGAGTCGAGTCTAATCGAAACTGGACAGGCCAGTCAATACCCAGCTAATTGTAATGCTCCTGCCTATTTACTCTCAAATTTCTTTTATGCACCACTGCTTTATATAGAATTTAGATATTAACTTTGTTGATGGTTAAGAGACTCAATGTTGTTACTTACCATTTTATTTTCTTCCACAGGTAAAAGTTTGTTTGCTTTGAAATCTTCGAAGTCAATTGGATATAGTTATATCCAGTACTAATAGAAGCTGCACTTGTATTCATAATTTTCAGGAACATATTGGATCACCTCGACTTTAGTTACTTTGGATCAGCCAGAGTACTTGACTTTTAACTTATAGTGGTTGGATTGTAAATAGAAGCCGCATTCACAGAGTAATAAACTGGAATTCTTCCATTACCTTGATGTATACGGTATGTGTCAGATGTTTGTTTCATTATCCTTCATAGAAAAGCAATGTTATATTTTTAGGGTAGATCTTACAGAAAGAACTTGAAAGGATGATATGTATCATTTTCCTTTTACCCGTTCTTTCTGTTCGTCTACCTGTATCACTTTACATAAATATCTATGTTTGCGTCCCATGTAAAACAATGCAAGATGTGGATAGAACAAACAAGAATTGTTGCCCTTGTTTGGGCATACTTCACTCTCTAGGTTGTTGTTGTCACTTGTCAGTATTAATTTATATTTACAGGTTTAGTTTATAGATTAAATACATATTAGGCTACAAGACTTGATTCCTTATTAAGGTTAATACAAGATTCTCTGCTAATCACAAAGTTTAAATCTTGTTTTATTGTGACTGTTAAAGAATTCTGTTGCATGAAGATGATCTAAGCATTGATATATTCCTGAATGAAAGTTTCTGAGTTTCCACATGACATTATAGTTGACCTAGAATAGTACTGAAACACAAAAACAAAAAGAATTACAGGGAAAAGTGAAGCCACACAGAGAAAAAACAAAACATGGATGGTTCTTATTGTACAATTGAGATTTTTTCGAGATTTTCTCGAAATTTCAATGATGAAAAGGTTGATTATACCAACAGTTGCCAAGCCGAAGCAGTAAGTAAAGATAAGTCTTTCCAGCCTAACTTCAGAGACCCAGTTTCTTCATCTTCAACTAGAGTATAGCCTTTCCATGGAAACATGCCTAGTAATAAATTTGCTTGAGCTGCTGGGTTACCACCCAGTGAAACCGATTTAAAACCGATTCTTCTCAACTCATCACCCCATCTGTCTACTTTCACTTCTCCTGTTCTCTTTGGTCCACCAACTGCCACAATATTCCTAATTTCAACGCCAAATAATTGTTGTTCCACTTGATGTCGATCGATACTGTCTCCGCTTAATCCATCGCCCAGAGCATCAAATAATGCAGAGTAATAATGTAACGCTTCGACGAATCTGCCTAGGAAGTTACCTCCATGACTTAAATCTTGTTCGACGATTGTTATCAGTTTCGGCCTCAAGATTTTGAGCAAGCTTAATGTACCGAGATCGGAACCGGTGACGTCGTATAAACAGTGGTGCATCCAATGTACTATGGTAGTTTCGCCACCTTGTCTTGGACCGAGTCGACTCAGATCGGTTATGCTGCTAACTTTACCTTCTAGCGGATTAAACTCAAATGGTAAACCGAGTGAACACGCGAAGTCGGACAGTCTCTTACCTGTTGCTTGGAGCATCAACATTGATGAACCAATCCCTGTAATTCTCATTGATCTGATCTTCTTTTTTGATCTTGATGCTAAGATATGAAACAACCCCGGCCATTGAAGTCCTTGCATTATGTCAAGATCAATAATATGAATTCTATCTTCACCTTCTAATGCTTGAAAAATTGCTTGATTTGCAGTGAAATGAGAGAATTTGATCAACGGAGAAATCGAATTATACGATTGAAGCGCGTTACAAATCTTTTGGCTCTGATTCAAATTCAGAGTCTTATCAGAATCAAGAGGCAAATACGTACCAATACAACAACTTATGATTCTTGATTGTAATGCTTGACCAAAATACGATGCAACTCTTTCAGGTGATGTGCCAAATGGTGATGATAGTTGAGAAATCTCTGGTAATAAATCACTTGCTTCATCAAGATTATCCATTGATATTGATTCTGCACACTTTAGTAACAACCCCAGCAATCTTAATCCACTTGATTCATCATCATCAGTCTGATCAGTATTACTCTGATTATCAGTAACCATCATCCTCCCCTGTTCTTCAAGATTCTGTTTCTTCCTTGGTGGGTTCTGATCATCTGATTGATCAGAACTGTTATTGAAAATTGACAATTCATCATCATTTTGATTCATTCTTTTGTGGGTTTTCACTGAATTTGCTGCTGCATATTCTGATGATGATTGGTGATAAAGTAAATGACTACTACTACAACTGTGAATCATAATAGTAATCAATAATTGTACTCCTTTACGATTTTGATTATGATGGATCAAAATCTTGTAATAAAGACAAAACAAGTTTTGTTAGGATAGAATTTTGCAGGTTATAAGTAAGGAAAATTGGTGGTTTCTGTTTGTTCATGTTGGGTTATTTGCCGTTATCATTGTGTTCTTTTTCTGTTTGATTTGTCGTTAAAACGTAACAGATTTTCTGCCGACCGTCATTTGTTAATCAATTAAATACTAATTCTATTAGTCTTTGATTACTTCATTGATCAAGGAATAGAAGTATGATTAGTTTAATCTTTGGATTACTTGGCGGTTGGAATGAGATTAACAGGCTTAATCATATCGTTTTCTTTGATTTTATTGATGATTACCAAAGGGATTAATAAGACGTCCTGTTTATCTACACATGTGTCGCTCTTTGGATGGTCTCATAAATTTAAGGTATCAGTCTTTGAGTGGTTAAGTAGTTAACAGATAGCCAAACATCGTAAAATTTGTTACAAAATTCTCAAAATTAGATGAGATTGAAATATCACGTACTCGTCGTGAGATTGCACAAAATCACACTCTTACGGTTCGGGATACTGGATCACACTAACAGTGTAAGAAGTAATTGCAAACTAGAGATGTATATGACCTCAAATTAGATGAAATGCACAAAATCTCATTTCATCAATGAGATGTATATGACCTCAAATTCAATGGTCCTCAAGTCTACTGATTGGGTGGCTACCTCCCCGTGAATCTCTTAGTGAGGTCAAGTGCAATAAGACATCACTCGGCAATAATTGCGAACTCCACCCTACACTTCACATGTCATACCAATGGCAAAATGCTTGTGAAACTTAGCTCTGGCTGATGTTAACGTCTAACAATTATTATGCAATTATAATCAAATAAGTGGACTTCTTTCAGGTTTGGATACATTCAGGTTTGGATACATTTTATGAAGTAATTTTTTGACTGAGTTAATCAAAAAGTCAGATTGAGAACCGAATTTTGCAATGTCTGAAATCAAAAATTACATATTTTTTTTTTGAAGCAAACTTGTTTAGCTTCCGACTTCTGAAAACTGCTTCTACTTTAGCTCAAACATGCTATTATAGTTTGTTTGGATACCAGAAACAGAAATCAAAATCAAAATGATTTTGCATCACAACATGTTAACTTTTTTTACTTCTAGAAATCATTTGGATACATTTTATGAAGTAATTTTTTAACTGAGTTAGTCAAAAAGTCAGAAATCAGATTGAGAACCGAATTTCGTTTTTTTTTTTTTTTTCTTTGTTGCTAAATCACATTTTTTATTAATAAAAATGACTAAAAAGTAAAGCTAAAATTACAGGTTTGACTTAATAATGAGAGCTTACAAAGAAAGAAACAATAAAAGAGACTCATTACAAAGCCCAACAGTAAAATACTTAGGCCCATCAACTAAATGGAGAAATGAAATAAAACAAAACTCAAATAAGCTCAGCTCAGATTTTGAAGAATTCAATTATCTGACTATCATAATCATTGCTCCATCTGTTTCCAGAAATCCTATATCTTCCTTCATTCAGTGTCTGCCAGATTCTACTTTTGAAGCAATTGAGATTAGTTTTTTTTTTTTTTTAATCAAATAACTTTGCATTTCTCTGGAACCACAGTTCTTTCATGGTAGCACAAGATGCTATATATCATCCATACCTGCTTGACCATAGGGCTTCTGTTCTTGGAAGCATTACAGACCTCCTCAAATGAACATGGATTACTAAAACAAAACAGTGTGTTAAGCCAACTCCAGACTGCAACACTAAACTGACATCCCCATAGTGTATGTCAGATACTGTCTTGTCCTGCAAAGCAAATGCAACACACTTAGACCATATCATACCCTCTGGTCCTCATTATTACATCATCCACATAAACCTCTTGCTGCAATTTCCGGATATTGCTAGCAATGCTAGGATGAAGGAAATTTTACCATATAAATCTTGGTCAAGTCAAAATAGCCTCTCTGTCTCTTATTTTCTCCACTGCATCAGCAGTTGAAAATTTACCATCTTTTCCTGCAATCCAAATTCTCTGATCCATTCCACCACTTATCATTGGCGAACTAGCTGTGGATATAACTTGTTGAAGCTCAGCTGGAATATTCCATTTATCCTCATGCACCAAGGCTTGTACCTTCATTCCAATATTCTGCTTAACATAATCTGTATATCCTACTATATTGATTAAAGAGATATCACCACACCAAATATCAAACCACACAGAGATTTTTGATCCGTCACCGTAATATATTCCAAGCCCATTTCAAGTCATTCCAAACTGAAAATTTCTTTCAGCTAGTAGTCCACTGTCCATTTTTATCTTGAAATTTGGCAGAAAGGAATAAGGCCCACTCTTTATCTAAAGTAAGTATTTTCCATAACATCTTCACTAATAATTTTTATTACCGAATTTCGTAATGACCGGTAATAAAAATTACATTTTGTTTTGTGAAGCAAACTTGTTTAGCTTCCAACTTCGAGAAACTGCTTGTACTTTCAAACATGCTATTATAGCCTGTTTGGATACCAGAAGCAGAAGTCAGAAGTAAAAAATCAGAAACAAAATGATTTTGCATCACAATAGGTTAATTTTTTTGACTTTTAGAAATCGTTTGGAAACTGTGTACCAAAACTAACTTTTAACTTTTCTAAAGTAAAAAAACAACTTTCAAGAGTGACATCCGGACGGGCTATTAGACATTCCAACTTCTTACCAGGTAGGGGTGTACATCGGGCCGGGCAGGCCAGCCCAAGCCCGATTATAGCACAGGCCGGGCCGGACGGGCTTGTAGTCCTTACTACCCATTAAGTTTAACAGGCCAGGCCGGGCCGGGCAGGCCTCGGGCCAAAATATAATTCAAAATTTTAAAGTATATATGTTTGTTTTTTGGCTTGATGAATGATGATATATCTATAACTCGTTCAAATGATAGTTCAAGTAATTCATATTCATTACTGTGAAATGTAATTCAGAATTTTCTCTAACCCCAATAAATTGTCCACATATGAAATTTAAGTTCTTGAGAAATCGATCACACTAGTAGAAAACTTTATTCGAGGCTATTGGCGGTCAGCAGTCGGGTAACTAAACAAAGCACGGGCAAGGCTAACAGTTGACTCCAATATTTGAACAAAAACCCGGTCCGCCCACTTATAATTATCGGCAGAGTTTAGGCTAACCCATGACAGACTGTCGGGCGCCCATGGGCTCCTTCGGACCCGGGCGGTACATGGCAGGCCGCGGGCTTCCAGGCATTCTATACACCCCTATTACCAATCCCGTGGTTAGGTGCACTATGACCAGGCAAAGATGAATGCACCAAATCGTTTGTGCGAAGTCTCATTGTCTCACATTCTTATCCTAAACCGGTTCTCAAAAGAACCCAAAATTTCTGTTCCCCAAAAGAAAACCCTAATGGCGCTTCCGTAATTCCGTCAAACTCTGGGCCTAATATAACAACTTTCTTCGGATATATCAACCCTCTAGGGTTTCACAATCTCTTCTTCTCCCTTGGAGATAAAAACACAGTTTCTTCATATCAAACCAGAGTGCGGCGGAGGCAAGAGGCGGAGCAAAAATGGTGAAGTTTCTGAAACCAAACAAGGCCGTAATCGTCTTACAAGGTCGATTCGCTGGTCGTAAAGCAGTGATTGTGAAGCAATTCGATGAAGGAACTCGTGAGCGTCCTTATGGACACTGTTTGGTAGCTGGAATCATGAAATACCCAAAGAAAGTCATCCGTAAAGATTCAGCGAAGAAGACAGCAAAGAAATCGAGAGTGAAAGCTTTTATCAAGGTTGTGAATTACAATCACATCATGCCAACTCGTTACACTCTTGATGTGGATCTTAAAGATGTTGTTACAGCTAATGCGTTGACATCCAGAGATAAGAAGGTTACTGCTGCTAAGGAGACTAAGAAGAGGTTGGAGGAAAGGTTCAAGACTGGTAAAAACAGGTGGTTCTTCACTAAACTCAGGTTTTAAGCATCTCTAATCTTTTCATTTTGGGAGGTAGTGTCAGGGGATTATCAAGTGGCCTTAAGGGTGTTAACAGGAATTATATGTTTTTTATTTTCCAAGTACATTTAGGTTTTTAAAACAGTATTTTGATTGAGAAGTTGTATATTTCTCATGGATGGAATTTTTGTCTATGGATTAATGGGTTTCTTAAATTGAATCTTAGTTTTGGTATCATGTTGTATCTTGATTTCTTAATTTTGGTTAAATTTCGGTATGTTCATAGTTATATTTAGATTCTGGTAATATAGAGATTTTCATTTTGTAATTGTGTTGCAGCTTTCTTAATGATGGGGTTCTTATGATATATTGGAAGGTTTGGTAGTGATTAGAATGGCTAGGGTTTTTTGATTTGGTATGTGTAATAGGTATGATTACTTGTAGTGGCTGTTTTAGGTTTAATCTTTCTGAAATAATGTGTATATGAGGGGTTTAGATTTTCAAATCCACATTAGTCTTTGTTAATTAGGGTTCATATCATGTATACAGACAAATTAGGGCACTAAAGTGACTGAATCTAGTCTAAACTGCTTAAGACTATGACTTATTGTAGTAGGATAATTGCCATTACGTTATTTTCGATAAGAGCTTTTTTCTTAATTTGGTACATATGTTGCGTCTGTTCTTGTTATTTGAGATTGCATTTATTGGGTTGATTGAGTGTGAAGGCTTTATCCTTCCTCTTGTATATACCAATGATGCACACATTGAAAACCAGTTGATTTTTCAATTGGTAGCGGCCAGACAACCGTAGGGATGTGGTATCCACAGATAACGGGTTTAATTCAGTCCCGATTTGTCTACTAACTCCATCTCACAGATATAATGTCAACTATTAGTCTGTTGTCATTGTTATTCTGTTTTAATTAGTATATGGAGCCTCTAGCTTATCAGTGGGTTTCCCCCCCTTAATTTGGTAATATGTGGCATCTGTTATTAAGTGTGAGGCTTTATCCTTCCTCATGGTGGTAGGATAATCAAAAGCACTTCCATTATGTTTTTTTCTTCTTATTCTTATTTATGGCCGGCAAGTACGATTAATATCTTAATCTTATTTGTCTACTAACTCCATCTCACAGATATACTGCATTTCATCACCATATAGTCTGTTTGTATGGGGAAATGATAAGTTTTCTTTTGGTTGCCATGACATGGAGATAACATATGGTGGAACTGTATTAGTGTTATATTGTGGTTCTTAAATGGTTCATTTCAGCATCTCTAGCTTTTTTACTATGCTAAAAGGGTGATTCTAGACTGGCCGTGGGAATTCCCGAGAAATATTCCGTGAGAGGTTCCAAGGGTGATTGGCTCTGATTCTAGCAGTCAAATGGTAAAGATTTGTAGTGCCCCACACCCTATCTCACACGGAATTTTTCACGGGATTGCCTACGGTAAGTCGATCATTTTTTATGCAAATAAATCACATGAAAACACTTACCTGTGCAAAGAAGTCTTTGTTTTCCTCTGTCGAGTTTTCCTCTGTTGAGTTTTCCTCTAGTAGCCCTGTGACCTACAGTAGTAGGGTAATCTTAAGCACCACCTTATGTTTGGCTTGTAATTCTGACTTGATTTCCTTGTGCAATTTCCCTTTAACGGGCCTTAATTTGGTACATATGTTGTGTCTGTTCTTGTTTTCTGAGATTGCATTTATTGGGTTGATTGAGTGTGAAGGCTTTATCCTTCCTCTCGTATATGCCAATGATGCACACATTGAAAACCAATTGATTTATCGGTTGGTAGCGGCCAGACAACCGTAGAGATGTGGTATCCACAGATAACGGGTTTAATTCAGTCCCGATTTGTCTACTAACTCCATCTCACATATATAAGTGGTCTGTTCTTGTTTTTTGAGATAGCATTTATTGGGTTAATTGAGTGCGAAGGCTTTTATCCTTCCTCTTGTATATACCAAAGATGCACCCATTGAAAACCAGTTGATTTTTCAATTGATAGCGGCCAGACAACCGTAAGGATGTGGTATCCACAGATAACGGGTTTAATTCAGTCCCGATTTGTCTACCAACTCCATCTCACAAATACAGTGCATTTCATCCACGTTTAGTTTGTTTTCATTGTTATTCTGTCTGATTAATTGGGAGCTTTTAGCTGATCGTAATGGAGAATGATAAGTGGTGTTGATGGCCAAGACATGGAGATAACTGAAAATGAGCCATACTTGAAACTTTTCTAGTGTCATATTGTGGTATTAAATGGCTCATTTCAGCCGTCTCTAGGTCTTGGACATTGTCACAGATTCAACCTTTTTTATCCATATCTCTTTTGCATTGAAACTGTTGATATATTATTTCTCTGTTTAACATCACGGGCCTTTTTGTAATTTAGAATCTGATAGCTTTATTACTATGCTAAAGTAGTGATTCTACACTGACCGTGGGAATTCCGGAGGGAAATCACGTGTGAGAATCCAAGGGATTTGAAGTGGTCCAACTCCCTCTCTCACACGGGATTTTCCACGGGATTTCCCATGGTAAGTTGATCATTTCTGATGCTAAAAATTCACAGAACAACACTTGCCTGTACAAAGTTAGTAAAAGTCTTCGTTGTTAAATTTAGTCTTTATTTAACAAGGTCTTTATTTAAAAATTCACAGAACAACACTTACATGTACAATATAGTCTTTATTTAACAAGGTCTCCTCTACAAGTTTAGTAGTAGGGTTGTATTTCTGACCTGATTTCTTCTGATCATTATATTTTCTAGGCTGGTTGGTAGTTTTTGGATTACCAATTTTGATGGTGCTAAATGGTGTCTGTTCTTATTTTTTCACAATTGCATTTATTGGGTTACTCGAGTGTGAAGGCTTTAACCTTCCTCTAGTGTAAATCAATTGGTTGCGGCCAGAAAAATGTAGGGATGTGGTACTTGCTTATAACGAGTTTTAACTCGGTTCCAATTTGTCTATCAACTCCATCTCACACATATGGTGCATCATCCAACTTTTTTTTTTGTTTTCGTTGTTATTATGTTTTTTGATTAGGGGAGAGCTTTTAGCTTATCAATATTTGTGCTGGTATGTGTGTGTTGCATGTGGTTTCAACTTCAAGTTAAGGTACATGGTAACTTCTGAGGGTGAACTTGAAATCGATATGACTAAAATAAACCATCTTGACTCGTATTAGTTTTATACTGCGGTTCTTGAATGGGTCATTTTAGCCATATCTATTTCATGGACTCCATATATTATCAACTTTTTTTTCTTCACGTCTCTTTGCACAACCCTTTGCACAATAGAAACAGTGAAACTGGTGATATACTTTTTTGTCTAGGATACCTGTTTTGCCTTGTTGAAAGTTTACTGAAAGACACTTGCCTGTGCAAAAAGTAGGAAAAAGTTTGTGTTGTTTTAACTCATGTACTGTAGTTCTTATTTCATAAGGTCTATGCAAATGGGAGCTGCCTAGTGTGTTTGAGGTATAGTTGGATAGTATTTGAAAGAGCTACTTGTGGTCATAACTATTGGTTAACATAGATTCTAGTAATGTTGAGGTTTTCATTTTCTAATTGTGTTGTTGCAGCTTGCTGAATATTGAGGTTCCTATGATATGTTGAAATGTTAGATTGTGATTAGCATGACTAGGGTTTTGTAATTTATTTATGTAAATGATGTTGACATGTTCTAGGCATGCTTACCGAGGTTTAAATCATTCCGAAATAATGTGTAGATGGGGTTTAGGCTTTAAAATCTAGAATAGTCTCCGTTAAATGTGGGTTGATATCATGGATTTAAACAGATCAATTAGGGCATTAGATTGACTGAACTTAGTCTATACTTCTTAAGACTATGACTCATGGATTTAAACACATGCCTTTTTGTTGTAATCTAGGAGATCTGCTAGCCTTTTTACTTTGCTTAAAGGGTGATTCTAGACTGGCCGTGGGAATTCCCGATAAATATTCTGTGTGAGGATCCAAGGGTGGTTAGCTCCGATTCTAGCATTCAAATGGTAAAGATTTGAAGTGGCCCCTCACCCTATCTCACAGGGTATTTACACGGGAATACCCACGGTAAGTTAATCATTTCTGATGCAAAAAATTCACAGAAAAGCACTTACGTGTGCAGAAAAGTCTTTGCTGTTCAATTTTAAGTTTTCTTTTGTACAATTTGGATTAGTAGCTGTGTCTGTGACATAAAGTAGTAGGGTAATCTGAGTGTTGCATGTGGTTTCAAGTTAAGGAACATGGTATTGTTACCGGATTATGGAAAGAAATGATGAATTCTGTGGGTGTCCTGGGAATGGATACGACTAAGATAAGCCATTTGGAGTCATATTATTGTTATATTATGGTTCTTTAATGGGACATTTTAGCCGTATCTACTCTTTGGGCTCCTTCATATATTATTAACATTTTTTCTTCATGTACTTGTCTAAGATATCCTTTTTGCCTTACTAAGCTGAAACTGTTAATGAAATGCAGTTGCCCGTTCTATAACTCTGAAAAGTATTCATGTTTTGTTGATAAGTTCTCCATCTCCTGTACAATTTAATTGGATAAGTAGCACTCCGACATACCGAAGTAGGGTGATCTTTGGAACATGACCTTATTGACTTGTATTCTGACCTGGTTTCCTTTTAATGGGCCTGTTTCTAATATCCTCTACACATTTGTTTTCCAGGCTAGTTGGTAGCTATTAAGGTTTTGTCATATTTCTTTGCTTGTTTGTGTTAAATTGAGAAACGGATCTGGCCTGGTGTGTTTGAGGTATAATAGGTTAAAAGAGCGACGGGCTAAACTTGTTGATTATCTCATTCTGAGTAATCAGTAGCTGTTAATTGCTTATGTATAACTTTGATTGGGCTACTGTACGAGTGCACAGTTATGGCATTGGGCTACTAGAAACTAGTCAAGTGGTGGCCTGTGCCTGTGGGATTTGTGGTGCTGTAAGAGGTGTCTTCAGAGAAATTGTCAGGCTCTCAAATGAAAACTATCCATTCACAATTACATAACCTTCTAAAATGTTAAGCTTTGGACTGAAAAATGAAGTCTCATTCAACTTACTTTGGATCATAGTCATGCATTTCTCAACCAAGTGTTGTAATTTTCTGATTCATGAAATTCTTTTCCCTAACACAAAAAAAAAGAAGAATCAGTGGCTTATTAATTTGATCTCTTAGTCTGAACTGTATAAGTGGTTAAGAACTACTACCTCCGTCTCTAAAAGATAGGCAGGTTTGTGTGTAAATTTACACACAAACCTGCCTATCTTTTAGAGACGGAGGGAGTATCAAACATGCATGAACTACAAGGCTCATTATTAAGCTAGTCAAGTGGTTTAATTTGTGCCCGCTTCAACTCGTAGAGGAATCTAAGGATTTGTTTTTTTTTTTTTTTTTTTTTAGGTAAAACGGTTTTTAATTTATAATGTTGTTTAGAAATTATTGGCAATTGTCGATAAGAGGAAGTGAATACAGAGTCTCATTGGCAGAATATTCATATGCTTTCTTTGTTTCTCTGGTCCAAAGTTTAAACGACGAGCACACTGAGTTCATTGGCAAAATCTTTACATGTAATGCAGTAATTTGCAGCTGCAGTACCTTTTGCCTCAGGGAATTGGATTAGACTTAGACGTGTGCACCTAATTAAGTTTGTACATACAAAGTCAGAGACTAATGATCCCATTAACACTCCAGTGACAAAACTAATCAATGCTTATCTTCAAATTAAGAATCCTTGAAAGCATCAAACAAATTATATCATCAAGACTAAATTACATTAGATCTACAAAGTCAAGATCCAAATATTTTTCTAATGATCATCAATTGCATATAATCTCTTCTTCAGTTCCAGAGTTTCCAGATTACGAACAATGTTCTCTTCCAGGGGAAGTGCTGTGTGAGTTAAGGGTAACAAAAGCAGTAGGTAGCAGCAAAGACTAAGCCATGGAAAGAAGGGGATTTATGGCCACTGAAGGAGCGCTTGCCAACGAAATTTGTATATCTGTAGAGCGAAGTAGTTTTAAATCCGGCTACTGTTATGAGACAGCAGGTACTTGTTAACTCCATTAATCTTCCATGTTCTTTTACTAAGTTGTAGTTGTACTGTAAGTTAATGTAGATGTCCCTCCAAGAATTCTTAAGTCTTGGCGCACTGACTGACCCTTGGAGTTACTGAGTGCAACTCACCCTGAGCTCTGCTTCATTCCGCTTGTGCTTGTGCGTATTCCAGATGATATCCACAAGTACTCTCTACCCAAATCTACTGTTCGCCAAATTTGATTGTGATACCAGTTGTTTGGGTCCATGTACTACAAAATCCAAATGGTATAAGCCTCCTAGGTGCCAAATTTATAGTACTAATATTGCTTCTACTTAACCACATAGATCTGAATGTGAATTTCGGGGCAGACGTCTATCTTAAAAGTTCTCCATACTATTTAAAGTACTAGACTCCCTTGGTCGAGATCAAATTCATCTATTGTTGCATAGAGTCTGATTATGCCAAGCATTTTGTATACACCACTTCAAACAAACAGACAAAAAGACTACACAACTGATCCTCCTCCATATAGTTAGCTATTGTTTATGTAATTTTCTTATATGTTTCCTCTGTGATCAATGTAAGAGAACATGTCAAATGGTGATTAACATTTTGAGGCTTAATACAGAAAATGACAGGAACCACGATTCATATCGACCTTTACTAGATGCAGCAATGGAAAATAAGTGGAGATCAGTGGGAGATTTCATAAAAAGTCAACCGAGTTCAGTGGAAGTTCCCATCACAGTATGTGGAAGGACTGCATTGCATGTTGCAGCTGGCGCAGGACACTCAGAATCCGTGATAACACTGATCGAACACATGTCCATAGAAGCACTTGAAATGAAAGACAGATATGACGGTAATACAGCTCTTCATCTTGCTGTTATTGCTGGACTTGATGAAGCTGTTAAAGTAATGGTGCAAAAAAATAGAAACTTGACACGTATATGTAACAAAAAGGGGTTGAATCCGCAACTCAATGCTGCTATTCATGTCAATGTAGAGCATAGAGAGATTTTTGGATTCCTAAGTGGTGTTATGAAAAATGAAGATTCAAGTTCCTTTCAAGGTCATTTGGGAGCTCATCTTATATGCAGTATAACTCGTGCTGGTTTATACGGTAATTTCAAGTTTTGTAACTTTACAAGCACATCTTTAGATCATAAATAGGAGTCTTAAGAATAGTTATTTTTCAGCGGTTTGTTCTTTGGTTTATTCCGCATATATCCTCACTTTATGCTTAATTAACTTCTTCGAATTAAAAGGTTAAGAACAATATTGTGCACATGAGTATAGTTGAAATGATAATTGTTCTCAAAAATTTCTATTTACAGAATTGGCATATACTCTAATCCGTGAACACCCAAGTTTAGCAACTGCTAGAGAGGACGATGGCAAAACTATGCTAGATGTTCTAGCAGAGAAGGGCTCTGCTAGAAGGCTGGCCTCTGCTCAACAATCTGCACTGTATTTCCAATCATTACGTGAGTATATACCTCTGAGATCATTAAAGCCTCCACCCGACTAATTTTAGTTACCTGGTTAAGTTATGCTTTCAAATGAATAAATATCCTCCACTCTTTTGTAGCTACTCAGCAGTACAAATTTATCGACAAGCCATCTACATTTCTTGAAAAGCTATTCTATCCCGGCCCCAATTGTCGAGGTATGCCTCCTATAATCTTCACAGGGAGCATACGTTCCTCTTAAAATTACTGAAGTGAGATGATTGATTTCGTTTGCAGCTCGTCGCAGTGAAAAATTGAGATCTTCTGTTATTCTCCCTGAGTTGGTAAAACTTATTTTTGAAGAAATGTCGCGCATGACCAAGGAAGACATGCATCGTTTTTTCTTCAATTCAAATTTCCTACAAACCGCTGCAGAAAATGGTGCAATTGAAATTGTGAAAAAGTGCATTTCAACTTATCCGGATCAGCTTTGGTTTCCTTACAAGGGAAGAAGCATATTTCAACTAGCGGCCGAGAACAGACAAGACAATATTTTTGATTTCTTGTACGATCACATGAACGCGGATGAGAAGATTTTAATTACTCGTGTAGTGGATTCAAACGGCGGTAATATCTTACATATTGCTGCAAAAATTGCGCCTCCTTTTCGACTAAAACATAGCCCTGTTAAGCAAATACAAAGGGAGCTTAAATGGTTTAAGGTACACTTCTCAACAAAAGTTGACGTCTAGAGATTTTTTTCTGAAATTGAAGTTATATATACAAACTTGTATACTTCTGATTGTTTTCTGTGGTTTTTTGTTTGTAAAGAAAGTGGAGAAGAGGGTACCACCTGCTTTGAGAAAAGTGAGAAATGATCGAGGAGAAACTCCTCAGGAGGTTTTCACTCGGGAGCACAAAGATTTAGTGAAAAAGGCAGATGCATACATGTTACGGGTAGCGGAATCATGTCTAATAGTGGCGGCTCTTGTAGCTACGGTTGCTTTTGCGGCAGCATTCACAGTACCTGGTGGAAATTTCAGCGACAGTGACGCAGCTAACAAAGGAAAGCCAATATTCCTGGGAAGGAAGTTGTTCCTCTTATTCATGGTGTTGGATGCTATTGCTCTATTTTCTTCAGCTTACTCAATTCAAGTGTTCTTATCTGCATTTGGCAGGACTCATACGGAAGCGACATTCGAGTCCATAATCCCGATAAGGCTCAAGTACGGTCTCATATCTCTTAGAGTGTCAGTAGTTTGTGTGATGATTGTATTTAGCATAGCAATTTCAATCACACTTGGGAATAAATATGTTTGGGCACCATATCTCATAGGTGTGGTTGCATGTACTTGTTGCAGTCCTTCTTTTGAATTTGGAAAATTCTAATCAATTTTCAATGAATTGAATGATCAAAAGTTTCCTATGTTCATGTCAATGTTTTCGGGTAAAGTCGATCGGGATGTTCTTCAGGTTTGCATCCTAATTTGTTTGGGTCTGACTCGACTCAAACCACTAAAATGGTAAGTTATCTTTGGAATAGCCTTACTCAGTTGTTCCATCGGTGTATAGTAACACAGGTCATACTTAGGGAAAGACACCCTTTTCAGCAGTGTAATCTGTTTCGTCAATTCCGCAATCAACAGATCATATGCAGCTCTAGCAAGTTCTGTGTTGGTAAAACCAGTATCAATAACCACTCCTCCGTAACCCGTTTCTGAAATTTTGAAGGTTCCTTGTGGGATATTAAGCCTGGTAGACCCGACACTGATTCCTTCCAAACTCACATAATAAAATGGGAGAGGTTTATTGCCAATCTCCACCATCGGAGTTTGTTTTGATGCTTCCAAACTCACATAATAGATGCTTGCAAAATAAATTGACTTTTCTTTTTTGACCAAATTTATGAATATGCATTAATTTAGTTTTTATTAATTATGATTCAAGTGATTTATTAACAAACATTATTAAATAAGAGATTTTCCATGAACCTAATCTAGTATTATCTTTTTCTTTTTTTGGGTACATAAAATAAACCTCTATTTCTAGGAAAGAAATCGTAATTAATTTACATCAATTATGGTTTATACAGAGACTATGAGGAGAACAAGGATGGGATATTAATTGAGATTTGCTAATGACTAATATAGAGAATAATTAATTGACAGGAAATTAAAAATGAAATGCATATATTGATGAATATGAAAAACATACTTCATTAATCTTTTTTTTTTCTATTATAGTTCAAGAGATTCTGTTTTTTAAGAAATGCATTAATTTTTAGAATTATGTCATTAACGTTTACAAAATAAAGAAATACAATCCATTAATTAGAATCAATTTAACCAGAAAGTAGTTAGCTAGAATTTTCTTTTCTGACTAGAACTAATTTATTATATGTGTAAATGATGTTTTAGGTACGATTACTTGTAGTGGCTGTTTTTGTGTTCAACTTTTCTGAAAACGGAAATGGGTCATTTGTCCAAAAAAATTTAAAACACGGTTCAAATGGACGAGTAAAAAATTTTATGGTTGAAATGGACAAAAAAAAAATAGCAAGGATGAAACTGGATTCATCCTGGCTTAAACTTAAAAAATAGCAAGGATGAAACTGGATGCATCCCCGTAAAATAAAAATAAGAAAAAATATTTGAAAATGGATGAGGAAATCGGTTACATCCCGCCAATTTTTAAATTTTTGTCCATTTCATGATATCTAAATCTGACTGTCCTTTTCACCCAGGAAATTTTGATTTTGGTCTTTTTAACCAATTTTGTGTTCTGAAAAAAGGTGTATATATGAGGGGTTTCGACTTTAAAATTCAGATTAGTATTTGTTAAATGAGGGACCGCGCGTATCATGGATTTAGACATGACAAATTTGGGAAATAAAATATCTGAACTTAGTCTATACTTCTTATGATTCAGGTGATTTATTAGCAAAACATTCAATAAAAGATACTGTGAGTTATGTGCTTATAGTGAAGGTTACATAACATTTATCATGAACCTAATATAGGTTTTTTTTTTTGGATTAAATAAACCTAATCTAGGAAAGACTATCTTAATTAATTTACGTCAATTATGGTTTATAAAGAGAATAAATGACCAGAAATTAGGAAGAAAACCGAACAAGGAAGGGGTATTAATTAAGATTTGCTAATGACTTTATGAATATGAAATAAATATGCATTAATTTAGTTTTTATTATGATTCAGGTGATTTATTAGCAAAACATTAAATAAAAGATATTGTGAGTTATGTGCTTATAGTGAAGGTTACATAACATTTATCATGAACCTAATATAGTTATTTTTTTTGGACTAATCTAGGAAAGACTATCTTAATTAATTTACGTCAATTATGGTTTATAAAGAGAATAAATGACCAGAAATTAGGAAGAAAACCGAATTAATTAAGATTTGCTAATGACTTGTATAGAGAATAATTAATTGACAGGAAAGTAGGAAGGAGAATTAAGAAAGGAAACCAAATTAATAAGCAATGATCGAGGAACTCCTTATGAGCTAGGTTTTCACTCGGGAGCACAAAGATTTAGTGAAGAAAGCAGATGCATACATGTTAGCGGAATCATGTCTAATAGTGGCGCCGGCTCTGGTAGCTACGGTTGCGTATCTGCATTTGGTAGGACTCATACAGAAGCAATCCCGATAAGGCTCAAATACGGTCTTATATCTCTTAGAGTGTCAGTAGTTTGTGTGATGATTAATTGTATTTAGCATAGCAATTTCAATCACACTTGGGAACAAATATGACAATTCTAATCAATCTTTATTATTATTATTATTCCATATAAATGAAACCAGTACATACATTTTATAATAATTAATAAAAAAGCTAATCAACCAGGCGGCAATTCCTGTTCTGGAGAGAAATTAGTTTGTTTTCCAAATCATACCCAACATTAACATCTTGTAGCTGATGAGACCCTATGACTGTCAGATCCCCAATTGCTCGTCTGAACATCAAACATACAAAGTCATTGTCAATAGCAACGCGTGACCAACCATTCCAACGTTGTACCACAAAATCCAAACCAGTAAAATGGAAAGTTATCTCTGGCATATTATCCTCCATGTCTCTGTCCTCACGAATCTCGTAACACAAGTCATAATCAGAAACATACTCCCTTTTCAGTTTAATCTGCTTCGCCAATTCTGCAAGAAATATATCAAATGCCCCTCTAGCAAGTAGTGTGCCCCTCGAACCAGTATCAATAGCCACTCCTCTGTAACCAGATCGTGAAGTTTTGAAGGTGTCTTGTGGGATATTAAGCCTCGTATCGCCGACACTGATTCCTTCCAAACTGACATAATAATTTAAAAATGTTGAACTACCATACCCCACCATCGGAGTCGTTTCACTGGTGATAATTGCATCTTCTCCCAAGCGTAATTGACTCGTTTCTCGCCAAATCTTTGGTATAAAACAATGGGAAAAGCGCTTGTTACGTAGTTGGCTAATAAAAGACAAAGGTGCTTTGTTTAAACCAAGAATTCCTGGTATGGCAGGAGAATCAGCTAGTAAGCCGGGAATGCTGTTATTGTGTCCACAGCCAAATCGTAATTGTACACTGATTTTCCCTCTACGACGTCTATATTTATCTTCAATTAGAAAGCCGAATTTGTCGGAAGAGAAAATCCCCTGTGACTGCTGATCGGAAGCATACCTTTGGTGGTATCTACAAAAAGTGCCATCTCTATCGCACGTGAGGCCATAGTGATAGTCTCCCCTGCATATTGGATCCATACATCCAATTTTTACATAACTAGACGATTTTCTGGGATCGAATATGGGTACTCCTCTTTCCTGGGTGAAGCAGTTGTCGCAGGGTCTGCACTGGATCCACGTTATATCACTACCCGTGTCCATGGTGGCATAGGTGTCGATTGGAGGTGTACCTATACGGAAACTTACGACGTACTCGAATAAGCGGAAATCAACAGGAAATCGCAAATCATTGGGACGACGTCTTGTGAGGCGGTTATACTGCTCGATGTATCGCCGTTCTGTGTTTCTCATTCTTTCGGCGTCTGTAAGTTTTGGGTCATAATATGGGGACTCTGGTGAATCGCGGTGGATTAAGCGCATCGTAAAACCAGCCGGGTTCGTGTTGGGTTTATGATCTGAGAATGAGAATGCTGTAGCACATATGAAATATGATGATGATATGAGAACAAGAACAACGAGAGGTAGTAAAGCAGAAGAGGAAATCGATGATAAGGAAGTAGCCATGGCTCTGCTGAAATTGAAATCTAAATTCAATGGAATATGGTTTTTCTTTTGGTGGAGAAATGAAATGAATATATAGGTTTTTTTATCTACCAAATTTATGAATATGACACGGATATGCATTAATTTTGCTATTATTAATTATGATTTAAATGAATTATTTTTTTTGATCCGATTTAAATGATTTATTAGCAAACATTAAATATGAGGTCGTGTGAGATATCTGTTTGTAGGGAAGGTTATATAGCATTTAATTATAGTTTTCATGGAAAACCAATCAAATCTTTTTTTCTTTTTCCTCCCTCCGTTCCATCTTAATTGATTTTACGGAGCTTTTTATGCAGATTAAGAAACAATATATAGAGTAATTTTTTTTTTCAAATCTACCGATATTAATAGTTTCCTAAAATTTTAAAGCTCCTGGTTTTTAGTTTTTACATTCATTGTAAATTACGAATTTCGTTGTACTTTATTTGGGATAGAATAGTTATCCTCCATGGAGTGGATTTTTATAGAGTAATCATAGGAGCAGAATCTCGCAATAGTTATGTCTCAGCGAAGTGTTACTAAAAGTGCGAAGTTGTTTGCGAAGGTCATCGCAGAGTGTTAGAAAAATGATGTAGCGAATGACGTCAGCCTAATCATAAGGAAAGTGTGAAGATTTTGCGAGATCGAAGTTAACTTGTGAAAAAAACCCTTGCGAAGGTCATTGTTGATTTGCAGTCGACAAGAACATCCGCTTGTGGTTATGATCATATGCAGGTCTTTGGACACCCTTGTCCAAGCATATCGATCCCACTCATAAACCAAGTGCAAACACACTCCTTGTGCACATCTAGCATCAATGAAGAACTCTTTGCAAACACAAGATCGTGGGGTATCGGTTTTCCCCTAACTTGCGCTTATTTCTTCAGCCTTTCAATAAGCTTTATGCTAGATAAGAATTGGCCATCCAGTTATTCTTTTATGGAATCACATTACCACAAACATGCTGGTTCGCAACCAGACTTTGCATTACCACCAAGGTACATGCATTCGAGAGAGATAACTTTAATCTTCCATCCAACTGGCTACGACGAAAACACCTTCAATCTATCACATAGACATGTTCTTCATCTTCTTTGCCACTGCAAAGGCCAACACCATCTTTTAGTTCAGGAATTTTCGCAAAATTCCCATTATCACACATGTAATGTACTCGCTACTGATAACACCACAATGATATGCATTCCAAATGCGTTATCATTGCATATTTGTGAGAAACATGGACTTTGAAACTTGTCTTGCACCATTTAAGTTAGCATACTCCTTAGTTTTGTCATGTTATCACTTGAAAATCCGATTTTCAATGACTCTTGCACGTTCCCCTAACACTTTGGGCTGGAATTTTGACACCTTTGTCATAAACTTTCTTGGCCTGTTGCTACTTCAAGCTTCAAAGTTCATTCCAATTGATCTTTCCACACAAGACCAACTTCTTCTAGTCTCCATACTAGTGAAATCCAAACAATTCACCACTGAATTTGACAAAAAAAATGACATTAACTTGAGCAAAAGAGAGAAAAATCAGCAACTGTGTCCCCTAATACAGCTCTGATACCTGGTGTGACATGCCCATTTAATCGCCTTAAATTTTCATGGGACATGACCGGCAATGATTGTGGTTCAGTGAATCAACTTCACCCAAAATCATTCAGCCTTGCATACTTGCATTAAAGTACGCATCTTCCTTCACTCCAAAGGCTTTGCACAACGGAAGTCTTTTCTTCCTTATCTCTAACTCTTCATGCTCCCATAAGCATAAGAGGTTTTGACATGCACTTAAAAAATTCTCACACAAATCAGCAACACAATGAACATAAATAATACTGCAACAAACCCATTTTATTGCACTAAAGGAAGATTACAAAACTCGTTCATCACATGGACCAAAAAAGGCCATCACCCTCTTGGTGATGCCTTATTCTCTCAAACAATGAGACTAACTATATTCTATGTAGCCTACTGATTTTCTAATGTCTCTACACTATTTATACAGTGGTTACAAGGCCAAAAAACTGTGCACAACATTTGCACACACATGGAACAACCATGTGTCCCATAGGGTAGTTTCCATAACCGCCAATCTGCTTTTCAACTGCTACCTTTTGTGTTGTCATGCAGATTGACGCCAAACTTGTCTTGAATGTTTAGGGGAACTATACTAAGGTTATGAACTCATTTCATAGACCTTCCAACTTATATCGCACATTTGGCACGCTTGTGAAGCCAATAACCAACTTATAACCGCCACCTGAGCCGTATTGCACAACAGTTGCGCTTTACTGAATTCAGCCTTGATCCAATGCTCAGCTATCTTGGACCTGCATGAGTATCACTCTAAGATAATGCACAGAAAATTTTTATGCTTCAATCATCGAGGCCAGCTCCTTAAGCTTATTTTGGTTGCTCATGCATCATATGCTTCACTTAGCCAATTTGCTTGACAATAGTAACGTGACTCTTGCATTACTAGCTTGTTTGCATTGTTCAAGCTTTGGCCAGCCTTGAACTAATGCCATAAGCCAACTCTTGACCGATTCTCCACTTTTGCATCATCCTTGAGTTTGGGCCAACTCAATTCCACGAATATGCATCAATGGCAACATCACATGTTTCATCTGTCAACTTTGGCCATGTCTTGCCAATCCTTCAATGAAGCTTCATTGTGTCGGCCAATAAGCTTCATTACTTAGCCAAATGTCTTTACAGTGTAGCGCTACCTTTGCACTTCACTGGCCCTGCGGGGTTATTCCATTCTCAGCACTTGACAGTCTACGTAGTGTTACGTCATTCTGGCTACATACTGACTTGGCCTGCAAGTCTGTAACGCGCAATCATTATGTGTCACTGTCGGGACCGTTATAGATCCATACATCCACTTTTTACATAACTAGACAACTTGCTAGGATCGAATATGGGTACTCGTCTTTCCTGGGTGAAGCAGTGGTCGCAGGGTAAGCACTGGATCCATGTTATATCACTAGTCGTGTCCATGGTGGCATAGGTGTCGACTGGAGGTGTAACTATACTGAAACTTATGACGTATTCTAAGCGGTGATCAATAGGAAATCACACATCATTGGGACGACGTCTTGTGAGGCGGTTATACTGTTCGATGGATAGTTGTTATGCGTTTCTCATTCTTTCGGCGCGTCTGTAAATTTTGGGTAGTAAAACGGGGACTCTGGTGAATCACGGTGGATTACGCGCATAGAAAAACCAAATGGGTTTTGTTAGTTTTATGATTTGAGAATGAGAATGCAGTAGCAAAGATGAACTATGACGATGATACGAGAATATGAAGAACGATAGGTAGTAAAGCAGAAGAGGAAATTGATGATATGGATGAGGTATAGCCATGGCTCTGCTGAAATTGAAATCCAAATTCAATGGAATGTGGTTTTTATTTTGGTGGAGAAATGAAATGTATATATAGATGAATTTGGATAAAACGTGCATTAATTTAGTTTTTATTACTATGATTTATTAGCACAACATTAAATACTAAAAGATACTATGAACACAATCTAGGAAAGACTATCGCAATTAATTTACATCAATTATGGTTTATAAAGAGAATAAATGACCAAAAAATAGGAAGAAACCAAACAAGGGAAGGGGTATTAATTAAGATTAATTTCTAATGATTTGTATAGAAAATAATTAATCAATAGGAAATTAGGAAGGAGAATCACGAAATTTTTTGAATTCTTGATAGTGCCTTCTTGGACTATGAGATTGGTGCTAATTTAGAATTCCTAATTTTTTGTTCTCTTTCGAGGTCTTTGCATTCTTGATAGTGCCTTCTAGGACTTATTGTTAGTGTCAAAATTGTTGATTGTAGGAAGTTGAAAGAATGGCGTTGACTTCATCCAAAAAAAAAATGAACTTTGTTAGTTTGTTAGTTTGTGTTTTTTGTTTCATTTAGCATAGATCATCTTGTGACTCCAGATTCAACCATGGCTTCATGCCCCAATTAGCTGACAATTATTTTGGCTAAGGAATATTATTTTGCTTTGATCTATTTAGTCAGACTGAATTAGAAGCCTTGGTGCCTCTTGTGATTCTACTTCCTTTCCATTTATGCTTCCATTTACCATTTTATTTGTCCGTTCATGATTGACATGAGCTATGTGCTACCAAATTTAAGCAAGTTATCTTTGTTACTCATAATTGACATACGCTATGAGTTATTGGAGCAAGGCTTGAGTCTTTTTTCTTATATTATA
The DNA here is from genome assembly GCA_023531295.1 of Papaver armeniacum. Lineage (NCBI taxonomy): Eukaryota > Viridiplantae > Streptophyta > Magnoliopsida > Ranunculales > Papaveraceae > Papaver > Papaver armeniacum. The sequence continues at coordinate 108,435 of JAJJWW010013506.1, forward strand.
CTTGTTGTATTGGTTAAATATTGCAGGACCTGCTAGGTGTTACAGGCAGATTAAAAACAAGCCTTACCCAAAGTCAAGGTACTGTCGTGGTTTACCTGACCCAAATATTAGGATTTATGATGTTTGCATGAAAAAGAAAGGAGTTGATGAGTTCCTTTCTGTGTCCATTTGGTGAGTTCCCTTTCTATGTCCATTAGAATTTATGATGTTGGCAACAAGTACATGACCAAGTTTGTTGGGAAGGATGCTTTCCATTTGATTGTATGTCATTGATTTGAATAAATTGTTCAAATGGAAGACTTTCCTGTTTACTGCTCATTCAATGTGTGTCTCAATAGTGTTTGTCTGGCCTGGATTTGGCCTGAAAATGTTATAGGGAACTCTTGACTAAATCAACAACAAGTTGACTTGACTTTTTTTATGTTGCAAAAAATTAGCAACGGACAGAAACTGTTGCTAAATTTAGAACCAGAATAATAAATCCCCGTCCGGCTAAGTTTTTCTGGTTCTAAATTTCGCAACAGAAGACAACAGTTTCTAAAACATTTAGCAAAAGCCAAAACCGTTGCAAAGGCGGGAAGAAAACTCTGGGGTGAACTAAAAAACGTTGCGAAATTTTTTTTCGCAACGGCTTAAGAGCTTTTGCAAAAAGTATGCAACGCCACGTTCGCAACGGCTTTTTGATGTTGCAAGTCCCTTTTGCAACTGCAGGCAGCTGTTGCTATTCCGGAAAAATGGTGTAGGAAAAGGAATGGTTATTAATGATTTATAAGGAGAAATAAGGAAGGGATATTAATTAATTATGCGAACAGAAATATAGTCCAAGTAAAAGACTCACCGAGTTACTCAATGAAGATTAGTTGGCACCAACAAATTTCGGGCCGATCCCCTAGTCGTATGGATGCTAGCACCATTTGTAGTGTATTTATATACTGTCTTTGAGCCTTTCCAGACAATCTCTTGGTTAAGTGACCGCCTTATGAATTGACTTTGTGAGGCATCACTCGGTAGTGATAAGTGATTACAAATCCCATATCCTACCAATGACAACTGCTTGTGAATTAAGAGCAGTTTTTATGGGAACCCGCAAATCTTCAAGCCACGTGATGAACAAATGAGTTTTTTCAATTGGCAAGTGGTTTCCACACGAGGGAAGAAGCATATTTGAACAAACAGGACAATATTTTGTAGATTTAGCGGCCAAAGAATTGCATTTTATTCCATGCATATATAATTGAAACTAGTACACATTGTATAATAAAAACACTAATTAATCTTTGGTGCAATCCCCACTTTGGAGAGAAATTACTTTGTTTCTCAAATCATATCCGACATTAACATTTTGTAGATGTTGAAACCCTATGACTGTCAGATCAAGTGTTGCTCGCTTGAACATTAGGCATGCGGTGATGCCTTTTTCACCAACAATAGCAGCTGACCAAGCATTCCAACCTTGTAGAGTATGATTCAAACCACTAAAATGGTAAGTTATCTTGGGAATACCATTAAGCAGTTCTTCCATCGTTGTTACCAGGTAACACAGCTCGGGGAGTTTCTCTTTTGTCAGTATAATCTGTTTCTTCAATTCCGCAAGCAATAGATCATATGCATCTCTAGCAAGATATGTGTTGGTCGAACCAGTATCAATAATCACTCCTCTGTCACCCCTTTCTGAAGTTTTGAAGGTTCCTTGTGGGATATTAAGCCTGGTACGCCCGACACTGATTCCTTCCAAACTCACATAATAACCTGGGAGAGGTTTATCGCCAAACTCAACCATCGGAGTGGTTTCATTGGTGATAATTGCATCTTGTCCGAAGCGTATTAGAGTTGGTTGTTGATATCCAATTGGTATAAAGCAATGGGAAAAGCGCTCGATTCCTTTTTGTGTAAGGAAAGATAAAGCTTCTTGATTTAAACCAAAAACTCCTGGTATATTTGGTTTGTTGATATAGTGTCCACAACCAAATGCTAATTGTATTTTCATCTTCCCATGAGGACGAGTACCATCTAGAAAGCTGAAATTGTCAATAGACAAAATCCCGATTGACAACGTCTGGTCACTATAACTCTGGCCGTAGCGGCAATAAATGCCGTCTTCATCGCACGCGAGGCTGCCATGAACATATCCGCTGCAAAATGGATCTTCACATCCAATTTTTACATAACTGGACGATTTGCGAGGATCAAATATGGCTACTCCTCTGTCCTTGGTGAAGCAGTTGTCGCAGGGTTTGCACGGGATCCACGTTATATCACTACCTGTGTCCATGACGGCATAGGTGTCGACTGGAGGTGTACCTACACCAAAACTTATTAATAGATATTATTTCCCTTATTTCCTGTCAAGATATTATTCTCTGTAGTTAATGACTTTGATCCTATGAAATATATATTGGGGATCCTGTCAAGGAATCGTCAAGGAAGTTTATTCATCTTCCGAGATGGTATCATCCTAAACAACGATCCTCTCTCTTTCTTCTCTCAAACCCTATTTCTCTTCTAAAAACTCCATGGCAGGTGATAAAAAAACCCTGCATCCGGCGTTTACTATCAATAACATAAAACCCTAATTCCCATTCTCCTGGATATCAAACAGGATGAATATTCGTCATGGGTTTTCCTTTTCGAACTACATCTCCAAGCTCACGGTCTCCTCTTCCTCATCGACGGAACAAAGAACACCAACGAGATATTGATGCCACTACCTCGACACAACTTGACGCTCTGCCGTCAATGGATGTTCTCCACCATGGCCAAAGATCTAATGCTCACTGTTCGAAACCGGAAAGACCGCTAAAGAGCTTTGGATCACCTTAAGAAGCTTTTTCAAGATAACAAAGGTAATCGTGCTGCGACCCTTGAAAGTAAATTTGTCAATCTAAAATTTGTTGATTGTGCTAGCGTTGATGACTACTGTGATAATCTTAAATCGTTGTCCGATCGATTGACCGACCTTGACTTCCCCATGAATGATAAACGATTGGTTATCCAACTTGTCAATGGTCTTGGGAGGAGTACAACACGGTTGCATCCTTCATACAACAGTCTATGCCTACCTTTGATGTCGCTCGCTCTCAATTGCGTGACCGAGGAAATACGTCGTGCTCAACAAACTAGTATGTCTTCATCAACGCCCTTGCTGCCACGACCTCATCAACGCCGTGGAAATCAACGTAATCGGCGCTCGGGAAATGGTAAACGTGGAAATCGACCGTCACGACGACAATGCAAGCAACAACTCCATCTCGTGGATCCACCTCGTTGCCAACACCACCACACTTCCACCAAGCATACTCGAGCTCGGCCTCCAGCGTACCCTCCTCACTTGGACTCTTATCGGGGGCTGCTCCACCATGTCCTTACCCCGAAGTTCCTCCATGGCGTCATCATCCTCCACACGCGGATCATCTCACGGTCGCCTCGTAGTGCTCGGATCGTCCTCGTCCTTCGGCTTCGGTCAAGCTCAAGCATATCTTGCTCCCTCCACTCCGAGTTACTACTGACCTAATGACTTTCTTGAAGCATACAGACTCCATGAGCTTACCTGACCACTGATGATGCATTTTATATGGATACCGGTGCGACCTCTCATATCCTGCGGATACAGTGCGTTACACATTGTTTCCAACACTAGTAATGTACAATCCATCTTAGTTGGCAATGGCAACTCTATCCCGATTCGCTAGTGGTACCAAGTCTATAAATCTCCCTTCAGAACTCTCCACCTCAAAGATACTCTTGTTGTCCCCGACATAATCAAAAACCTTGTTTCCGTTCAGTAAATTCACCACCGATAATCATGTGTCTCGTTGAATTTGATCCGTCTGGTTTTTTCGTGAAGGATTTGAGTTCGAGGACGATTCTCCTTCGATGTAATAGCTGCGGGGAGCTTTATCCTATCACCACTCCCTGTCGTTCCACCTCCAAAATGACCTGTCTCCTCATCCGTCTCTTCCGTGTGCTCGTCGATGTCCTGCACAGTAGCCTTGGTCATCCCGGCAAGGCTATCTTAGATAATTTACGTTCCAACTCTTTTATTCAATGTAATAAGAATCAGTCTACCAAACTTTGTCATTCTTGTCAATTTAGTAAACATGTCCGTCCGCCATTTTATGAATCAAATTCCATCACTTTTGCTCCTTTTGATCTCATTCATAGTGACTTATGGACTTGTCCTTTACATGTTGAGACCGGGTTTTCGTTATTACCTTATCTTGTTGGATGACTTCACAAATTATCTATGGGTGTACCCTTTAAAGTTAAAATCTCAAGTTTATACCAAGTTCTTGGAATTTCGTTCTTTCGTCAAAACTCAATTTGAACGAGATATAAAATGTTTTCAATCCGACATGGGTCGTGAATTTGATAATTCCTCTTTCGATAATTTTGCTCAAACTAACGGCTTGGTTTTCGATTTTCTTGCCCTCACACTTCATCTCAAATGGGAAGGCGGAACGTATGATTCGTCGTGTTAATGACATTACTCGCACCCTTATGTCTCATGCCTCCATACCTTCTAAATATTGGGCTGATTCTCTTCATATGGCTGTCTATCTCCATAACATTCTTCCCACCAAAGTCCTCAACTCCACTTCCCATGTGTCCGTTCTTTACCAACGTCAACCAACCTATGACCACCTTCGTACGTTTGGTTGTCTATGCTATCCCAATCTTTCGCTACCACACCACACAAACTTGCTCCTCGTTCATCTAGATGTGTATTCCTTGGTTTTCCTCTTCACCATCGTGGCTATCGTTGTCTCGACCTAGCCACTAACAAAATTATTTTATCTCGCCATGTAACGTTTGATGAAAACGTTTTCCCATTCAGTGAATCTTCCCTTAGTAGTCCTCCCACTACAGATCTCTCTTCGACACCTATTTCACCTCTATTTGGTCCCTCCGGCCTACCCATCATCCACACCTTCTCAACCTCATTCTCCCGCCGCACAACAGAAATATACACTCCACCACATCGCCGTATTTCATCGAACTCTTCCGTCGCATCCTCTCCTCTTAGATCTAACAAAGTTCTCCTACCTTGCCTACTCACGACTCTCATGATCGCACTTCTCAATCTCCTAAGTCATTCCCTCCTCAACTTCTATCCTCCCTACTGTCCCTACCTGTACGGCACCTACTTCCACCATTCCAACTACTTCTAACGCCCTCCTTCTCGTCGGGTGACACGAGCTTCTCGTGGTATTTTCCGACCAACTCACAAACTAAACCTCCATGTTCAAACTCAAAGAACATATATCCCGTGTACCTAGGTCTCACCTATATGCCCTTAGGGATCCAAACTGGAATAGAGCCATGCAAGATGAGTACATTGCCATGTTGAAAACAAATACTTGGGAACTTGTGCCGAGACCTTTTGGTGCTCATATTATTCGTTCTATGTGGCTTTTTCGTCACAAGTTTCATGCTGATGGTTCCCTGCAACGATATAAGGCACGACTTGTTGCAAATGGTAAATCCCAGTAGGTTGGGGTTGATTGTTTTGAGACTTTTAGTCCGGTTGTTAAGCCTACCACTATTCGCACTGTTCTCACCATTCTTTACTTCGCGATCTTGGCCCATACACCGGTTGGATGTCAAGAATGCTTTTCTCCATGGGGATTTGACCGAGACAGTCTATATGCATCAACCTCCGGGATTTGTTGACCCAACTCGCCCTGACTATGTTTGCCGCCTCCGTAGATCCCTTTATGGTCTCAAACAGGCGCCTCGGGCGTGGTTCCAGAGATTTGCGAGCTTCATCACTCATTGTGGTTTTCATGGCAGTGTATGTGATCCCTCACTTTTTATTTATCAGTCAGGATTGGACACCGCATACTTACTGTTATACGTTGATGATATTGTACTCACTGCTTCCACTGATGCTCTTCTGTACCGTTTCATTGACATGATGAAACGTGAATTTGCTATGACTGATCTTGGCCCGTTGCATCATTTTTGGGTATCACCGCTACTCGTTCATCCTCGAAATGTTTTTATCTCGGTCATTATATACGAAGGACATCATTGCTCGTGCATCCATGATCGATCGCAACCAAAAGAGCTACTCCGTTCGACACTCAATCCAAGCTCCGGGCCACGTCTGGTCCATCGGTTGCGGATCCTACTTTATACGAAGCCTAGCTGAGCATTACAGTACCTTACTTTCACCCGACCGGATATATCTTATGCAGTTCAGCAGTTTGTTTATTCATGCATGACCCTAGAGAGCCTCACATGCATGCTCTCAAGCGCATACTTCGATATCTTCAGGGTACTATTGATCACGGTTTGTTTCTATCCGTTTCCACTATTTTCTCGCCTCACCGCATACTCGTCTTGATTGGGCGGGATGTCCGATTCACGTCGGTCAACTTCGGTTATTGTATCTTTCTTGGAGACAACCTCGTCTCTTGGTCCTCCAAGCGTCGAGCAACCTGTTTCCGCTCTAGTGCCGGACGAGAATATCGAGGGTTGCCAATGTTGTTCTTGAAACAACCCGGGCTTCGGAATCTTCTTCTTGAGATACATATACCATTACGGCGTGCTACCATGGTTTATTGTGATAATGTGAGTGCTATATACATGTCTGGGATCCGGTGCAACATCAACGCACCAAACATGTGGAGATCGACATACATTTTGTTCGTGAGCGCGTTCGTATTGGTGACATTCGTGTCTTGCACATTCCGTCTGAAAATCAATATGCCGATATCTTCACCAAGGGTCTCCCTAGACAACTTTTTATTCGTTTTCGTTCTAGTCTAAGCGTCTGCTCCTCTCCCGCTAAGACTAAGGGGGTGTAATAGATATTATTTCCCTTATTTCCTGTCAAGATATTATTCTCTGTAGTTAATGACTTTGATCCTATATATGAAATATATATTGGGGATCCTGTCAAGGAATCGTCAAGGAAGTTTATTCATCTTCCGAGACTTATCATGTATGCGTATGAGTGGTGAGTGACAGGAGCTCGCACATCGTTAGGACGTCTTGCGAGGAGGTTATACCGTTCGATAGATCGCTGTTCTTCATTCCTCATTCTTTCAGCATCTGTAAGTTTAGGGTCATAGAATGGCGACTCTGGTGAATCACGGTGAACTAAACGCGCTGTAAAACCAACCGGATTCGTGTTTGGTATATGATCTGAGTATGAGAATGCAGTAGCAGAGATGAAACATGATGATGATACGAGAATCAGAACAACTAGAGGCAGTAAATCAGAAGAGGAAATTGATGATGAGGATGAGGAAGTAGCCATGGCTCTGCTGAAATTGAAATCTAAACTCAATGGAATGAATATATAGATGCATCGTATATACTACTCGACTTTATGAATATGAAATAAATATGCATTAATTTAGTTTTTATTATGATTCAGGTGATTTATTAGCAAAACATTAAATAAAAGATATTGTGAGATATGTGCTTATTATAGTGAAGGTTACATAACATTTATCATGGAGTAAATAAACCTAATCTAGGAAAGACTATCTTAATTAATTTACGTCAATTATGGTTTATAAGGAGAATAAATGACCAGAAATTAGGAAGAAAACCGAACAAGGAAGGGGTATTAATTAAGATTTGCTAATGACTTGTATAGAGAATAATTAATTGACAGGAAAGTAGGAAGGAGAATTAAGGAAGGAAACCAAATTAATAAGCAATATGCAATTACGTGAACATTCCGAAAGAAATATGAAAAAAAAAAAAAAAAAATCACTTGATGAGGATTGTCGGTGCGAGGCATGACTTGTCAGTAACTGCAAACTCCCATGTCATACCAATGATAAATGCTTGTGAAACTAGTAGGTTGAATGTTTTGTTTCTGGCTCAATTGACTTGCTGCAAAAATTGCGCCTACTTTTCAACTAAAACGTAGCCCTGTTAAAATAGCCTAAAATATTCAAATATTTAGTGAAGAAAGCAGATGCATACATGTTAGCGGAATCATGTCTAAATAGTGGCGCCGGCTCTGGTAGCTACGGTTGCGTATCTGCATTTGGTATAGGACTCATACAGAAGCAATCCCGATAAGGCTCAAGTACGGTCTTATATCTCTTAGAGTCTCAGTAGTTTGTGTGATGATTGTATTTAGCATAGCAATTTCAATCACACTTGGGAACAAATATGACAATTCTAATCAATCATTATTATTATTCCATATTATTCCATATAAATGAAACCAGTACATACATTTTATAATAATTAATAAAAAAAAAAAAAACTAATCAACCAGGCGGCAATTCCTGTTCTGGAGAGAAATTAGTTTGTTTTCCAAATCATACCCAACATTAACATCTTGTAGCTGATGAGACCCTATGACTGTCAGATCCCCAATTGCTCGTCTGAACATCAAACATACAAAGTCATTGTCAATAGCAACGCGTGACCAACCATTCCAACGTTGTACCACAAAATCCAAACCAGTAAAATGGAAAGTTATCTCTGGCATATTATCCTCCATGTCTCTGTCGTCACTAATCTCATAACACAAGTCATAATCAGAAACATACTCCCTTTTCAGTTTAATCTGCTTCGCCAATTCTGCAAGAAATATATCAAATGCCCCTCTAGCAAGTAGTGTGCCCCTCGAACCAGTATCAATAGCCACTCCTCTGTAACCAGATCGTGAAGTTTTGAAGGTGTCTTGTGGGATATTAAGCCTCGTATCGCCGATACTGATTCCTTCCAAACTGACATAATAATTTAAAAATGTTGAACTACCATACCCCACCATCGGAGTCGTTTCACTGGTGATAATTGCATCTTCTCCCAAGCGTAATTGACTCGTTTCTCGCCAAATCTTTGGTATAAAACAATGGGAAAAGCGCTTGTTACGTAGTTGGCTAATAAAAGACAAAGGTGCTTTGTTTAAACCAAGAATTCCTGGTATGGCAGGAGAATCAGCTAGTAATCCTGGAATGCTGTTATTGTGTCCACAGCCAAATCGTAATTGTACACTGATTTTCCCTCTACGACGTCTATATTTATCTTCAATTAGAAAGCCGAATTTGTCGGAAGAGAAAATCCCCTGTGACTGCTGATCGGAAGCATACCTCTGGTGGTATCTACAAAAAGTGCCATCTCTATCGCACGTGAGGCCATAGTGATAGTCTCCCCTGCATATTGGATCCATACATCCAATTTTTATATAACTAGACGATTTTCTGGGATCGAATATGGGTACTCCTCTTTCCTGGGTGAAGCAGTTGTCGCAGGGTCTGCACTGGATCCACGTTATATCACTACCCGTGTCCATGGTGGCATAGGTGTCGATTGGAGGTGTACCTATACGGAAACTTACGACGTACTCGAATAAGCGGAAATCAACAGGAAATCGCACATCATCGGGACGACGTCTTGTGAGGCGGTTATACTGCTCGATGTATCGCCGTTCTGTGTTTCTCATTCTTTCGGCGTCTGTAAGTTTTGGGTCATAATATGGGGACTCTGGTGAATCGCGGTGGATTAAGCGCATAGTAAAACCAGCCGGGTTCGTGTTGGGTTTATGATCTGAGAATGAGAATGCTGTAGCACAGATGAAATATGATGATGATATGAGAACTAGAAGAACGAAAGGTAGTAAAGCAGAAGAGGAAATCGATGATAAGGAAGCAGCCATGGCTCTGCTGAAATTGAAATCTAAATTCAATGGAATATGGTTTTTCTTTTGGTGGAGAAATGAAATGAATATATAGGTTTTCTTTATCTACCAAATTTATGAATATGACACGGATATGCATTAATTTTGTTATTATTAATTATGATTTAAATGATTTTTCTTTTTTGATCAGATTTAAATGATTTATTAGCAAACATTAAATATGAGGTCGTGTGAGATATCTGTTTGTAGGGAAGGTTATATAGCATTTAATTATAGTTTTCATGGAAAACGAATCAAATCTTTTTCTTTTTTCCTCCCTCCGTTCCATCTTAATTGATTTTACGGAGCTTTTTATGCAGATTAAGAAACAATCTATAAAGTAATTTTTTTTCCAAATCTACCGATATTAATAGCTTCCTAAAATTTTAAAGCTCCTGGTTTTTAGTTTTTACATTCAGTGTAAATTATGAATTTCATTGTACTTTATTTGGGATAGAATAGTTATCCTCCATGGAGTGGATTTAAAAATTAGAATAATTATCCATCTACTGATTTCAATGAAAATTAATGATATGGTATGATTTCAGAACAAGGTAAATTAGTAAAAATTTCGGAAAATGGGTCATTTGTCCAAATATTTTTAAAACACGGTTCAAATGGACGAGTAAAAATTATTATGGGTGAAATGGACACAAAAAAAAATAGCAAGGATGAAACTGGATTCATCCTGACTTAAACTTAAAAAAAATAGCAAGGATGAAACTGGATGCATCCTGTGTAAATTAAAAATAAGAAAAAATATTTGAAAATGAGCAGGATGAAACTGTTTACATCCTGGCTATTTTTACATTTTTGTCCATTTAAACAGTATCAAAATCTAACCGTCCTTTTCACGTTTTCACCCAGGAAAAGTTGATTTTGGTCTTTTTAACCAATTTTGTGTAAAAATTTGGGGAAAATGTTTAAACACTCATCAATTTTGGAACATAAAAAGACCCCTAAAACATAGAGTAAAATGGAACGGAGGGAGTTTTTTTTTTTTTTTTTTTGATCGTCAAAGAATTGGTGCTGGCAAGTATCGAATTCTGTCACTGGCATCATCACACGATGACTTTCCACCATACTACAGTGACACCGGCAAGACGAAACGAATCTAGTTTTTTTTTTTTGGTATATACACCTAATTTAGGAAAGAAATCGTAATTAATTTAAATAAATAATGGTGAAATTGGGAAGGAGAAATAATGGTGAAAACCGAGCAAAGAAGTCATATTAATTAAAATTTGTTAATGATTTGTATAGAAAATAATTAATTGACAAGAAATTAGGAAGGAAGAATAAGAATGGAAAATGAAGAATGCATACCATTTGGATTTGCTTTATAAGAAGAAATAAGAAGGTATATCAATGGTGTGAGCATTCTAAAAGAAATGTAGTCCAAGTAAAAGACTCAAAGAGTTACTCGATGAGGATCGGCCCGAACCGCACCAACAGACTTGGGAGAAAATTTTTGATGGGGTGTTTTTTGAAGGGGCATGGGGGACCAATGATATGGTGACACATGCGCTTGATATCAATGAATTTTGTTTCCAAAAATACCAACACCAATTAAGAAAACAAATTTTCTCTCCATTAATAAACTTCTTTTATATTTTGGAACTAGTAGATACATTTCACAATAAAAACTAACTAAGTTTGCGGCAATCCGTGTTCTGGAGAGAAATGAGTTTCCTTGGCAAATCATACCCGACATTAACATCTTGTAGCTGATGAGCACCTATGGTTGTCAGCTCATCTATTGCTCTTTTGAGCATGAAGCATACAATGTTATTATCAATAGCAACACGCGTCCAAGTAGTCCAACCTTGTACAACATAATCCAAACCACTAAAATGCAAAGTGATGTCAGGAATCTCACGTATCAAGTCTCTGAACCCATTAGTCAGGTAACACAAATCAAAATTAGAGACATACTCTCTTTGCAGTTTAATCTGCTTCACCAATTCTTCGAGCAATAAATCATATGCCTCTCTACGAAGATTTGTGTCCGACGAACCCGTATCAATCATCACTCCTCCGTAACCCGCTTCTGAAAGTTCGAAGGTTCCTTGTGGGATATTAAGCTTGGTATTGTTGACACTGATTCCTTCCAAACTCACATAATAATGCGCATCAGTTATACTGCCAGACTCCACTATCGGAGTGGTTTCACCGGTGATAATTGCATCTTTTCCGAAGCGTAATAGACTTGTTTGTTTCCGAACCTTTGGTACAAAGCAATGCGAAAAGAGTTTGACATCTAGTTGTGTGATGAAAGATGCAGGTTCTCTATTTAAACCAAAAACACCTGGTGTTGCAGTAGCACGACCTGGTACGTCTGTGTTATTGTGTCCACAACCAAATGCTATTTCTACCCCGATCCTCCCAGTACGATGACCAGTATCTACGAACCAGAATGCTTCATTTGAGAAAACACCCTGTGACTGCGCACCGTCATAATACGACCGTTGGTAACCGCAAAACTTACCGTCTCTGTCGCACGTCACGTCATTGTCTCCCAGGCATAATGGATCCATGCATTCAATTTTTACGTAGGTAGACGATTTTCGGGGATCGAATATGGCTACTCCTCTTTCCTGGGAGTAGCAGTTGTCGCAGGGTCTACACTGGATCCACGTTATATCACTAGCCGTGTCCATGGCGGCGTGGGTGTCGAATAGAGGCGTACCTACACCAAAACCTACGGTGTACTCGAGTAAGCGGTAAGCAATTGGAGCTCGCACACCATTTGGACGACGTCTTGTCAAGTGGTTATATCGTTCGATAGATCGCTCTCCTGCGTTCCTCGTTCTTTCAGCGTCTGTAAGTTTAGGGTCATAGAATGGCGACTCCGGTGAATCTCGGTGAATTAAAAGCGCCGAAAACCCAGCTGGATTCGTGCTAGGTTTATGGTCTGAGAATGAGAATGAAGTAGCAAAGATGAAACATGATGATGACACAAGAATCAGAACGAGATGAGGTAGTAAAGCAGAAGAGGAACTTGATGATAATGTAGCCATGGCTTTGCTGAAATTGAAATCCAAATTCAATATATTTTGGTGCAGAAATGAAATGCATATATAGATTTTTTATTTTTATCAAATTTATGAATATGAAACAGATACTATGCATTAATTTAGTTTTTATTAATTATGATTCGGGTGATTTATTAGCAAATATTAAATGAAAGATCATCGTAATTAATTTACATCAATTATGGTTTAGAAAGAGAACAATGACCAGAAATTAGGAATTAGAAAACCGAAAAATGAAGGGATACTAGTACGACCGTTGTCACGGTGGGAGGGCCGACCGAAGAAGAATTTGAAGATGAGGGACGTCTGCTACCATTTGCGCCCCATTTCAGAAAAATGATACTTTATTGCCGTTTTAGAAAAGTGATACTTTTCCCGGAAATGAGCGAAAGTATTACTTTTTCCGGAAATGTGAAAGTATCATTTTTTTTGAAATGAAAAATTAGTTGATCCATAAACCAAAATATGGTTGCATAATGTGTTATGCATCTTTTTTGGTGGTTTGCATAATGGCTATGTATTCAATTTTTCGAGAATTGAGCCTAAAGTGAAAGTATCACTTTTCTTGAGCACATCGTTTTATTAGTTGCAACGAAAAATTAGTTGATGCATAAACAAAAACATGACTACATAAAGTATCATGTATCATTTGTGATGGTTTACATAATAAAAATACATTTAATTTTCTAAAATTGTGCCTAAAATCATAAATCCTTTCAATTTTTTCGTAAAAACATTATATTTGATATTGTTGTTTGTACTCATTATGTAGATACATTTCCAACGAGATAAAATTTGTAAAATTTCAATACACGGATTTTTAGATATATATTAAAGTTTGCATTTTAATTATACCCCTAAAAACATAGGATACACAAGGAGATATATATTTTTTTCTTTGACTATGGCGATGAGCTCCAAGGAGAGACTCCGGCGATTGAAAGCCAGGTTTCGTCCATGGATTGGTCTCATCATTATCTTCTTGATTTTTCTAGGTGAATATACCCTATCGATCAACAAGAAGTTTTTGATATCCTTAAGTTTTGATAGTTTAGCATGATGAAATCTTTTTCTGTTTTACTTGGTGTAGTAAATGGAAAGCTTAATGGTAAATATGCTTAAGAAAATGCGATAACACGCCTTGGCTAGTACTATAAAAAATGTTCAAGTGAATATACGAGAAAATTAGGTTCTTTTACAATATTTTTCTTGTGGGCAGTTATATTTATTTCCTTGACAGTCTTACATGCATCATATCAGAGATACAGGAGATCCAGAACATCCTCAGTATACCTTGGAACAACTGAAAGTTGTCACGGAGGATTCTGTTGAAATAGATGATAAGCACAGCCATGTCAGGTGACTGCCACTATTCTTTTCGTTTAATCTTTGGAGACATTGCTTGTTGAAGTTACAGCTGAAACATCAGTATTCTTGTTATGTCATTTTTATGCAGGGTCTCGTTTACTCCTGCAGTAGGAGATTGCTTTTTGGCTCCAGTTATTGGACTTTTCTTACAAGTAAAACTTATACCTTCACGTTACAAGGTGAGACACAAAACCCTTATAATTGTGACCTTACCATTCCAAAATTGTCAATATCTTGCTCTGCATATCCATTTGATGACATGCATTTTTTACTTTGTTTGAAAGCCAGCTGTACTGATCCTCTAGTTCTCTTCAAATACTTTAGGTGGATATTAGGGTGGCGCCAGTAGCAGCATTAGAAAACCCTGTCATTGGTCGAGGAGTGTTTGCCTCCTACTTATGAATTGGAAAGAAAACGTCTATGATTTATGAACAGTTGAATCTTGTCGGAAAGATTTATCTTTTGAGTTTTGTCTGCACAGGTTCTTTAGTCAGATAAATTAGACACTTCTTAATGCTAGTTTATTTCAGCATGGATATGGATTGTTTCGTGGAAACAAATTATTTTTCTGGAAATGTTAATTAAGCAACAAAGCAGATAAATCATTCTGAACACAAAATGATGCGTGTTGAGATCATCAGCAAATATTGATTAGCCATAAATTGCTCCTATCCTCCACTCCACCCTCCAACTTTATATACAACACATAGAAAATAACACAACAAAAAGTGAATTCCAAGTTCAATCAAGCTTAGAGTTTCTAGCTAGTAAGAATTCTGGAACTGTACTCATCTGGCAGGTGTACACCAGGCTTTTTTTTTTTTTTTCTTCTACTTACTGTTCTTTTGGGTGGACAGGATCCGCAAAATACTCCGATTCTAATGATATATACGAGTTGGGACTTGGTTGTTTTTTTGACACATGATTTATGACAGGCTGCTAAATTTGGAGAGGGTTGTTGACAGAAAATTGCTGATCATGGGCGCACGAGTCCAGGACAACAGTATCAGCACTGAGAGGCATTGTCATTCCACCGGAGCAAGAGCTGCTGCTAGGCATTGTCATTCCACCAGAGCAAGAGCTGCTGCCATTCTGAAGGACTGTAGCAGAGTCATCCTTCTTATTGTTGTCAGAGAAGTCTATGCCCACAGTGATGTCTCCAGCTGACATAGAATCGTCAACAAAGGTTGATAACCATTCCATATCAGTCACTTCACAATCCTGAGAAGAGCAACAACAAAAAAAATGTGCATCAGATGACAAATGAACCTCAACAAGTCACATATTCATTCATTACAAGGCGATCACGTATTGTGAAGCCATTTATCAGTTGAATGTGTAGGTGGATGGGTAACTTAAGACTAACATATTCCGAAGTAAATAAATTGTTGCAAATTAGGAGAAATATTTTCAAGGGCTAAAAGCATGTCATGATTGTTGGGACCAAATAAGTCCAAAGAAACTCACCAGATCAGGGAGTACAAAGGAAAACTCTGAGCAGCTGTGAAACATATCTTCAAAGGCATTGCATTCTACAGTTTCTACTCCTTCATCGCCTTGGATATCTCCCTTGACACATTCATCTCCCTTTTTAAGTTCCTGCACCACACAGGTTTGGTAGTATTATTTACCACTCCTCAGGTTTGAAATTGAAGATTATAAATGGATTCAATAATTAGTGAAAATCAAGGGCTAAACACATGTCATGATTGTTGGGACCAAAGAAACTCACCGGAACAGGGGGTACACTGGAAAGATCTGAGCTGGTTTGCATATCGTTGCACAGATCCGAAGATTTTGGTGGTGGAATTGGAGGAAACGTATTTTCAAAGGCATTGCATTCTACAGCTTCTACTCCTCCACTGCCTTGGATATCTCCCTTTCCACATTCATCTCCTTTTTTAAGTTCCTGCACCACACAGGTTTGGTAGTATTATTTACAACTCCTCGGGTTTGAAATTGAAGATTATAAATGGATTCAATAATTAGTGAAAATCAAGGGCTAAACGCATGTCATGATTGTTGGGACCAAAGAAACTCACCGGAACAGGGGGTACACTGGAAAGATCTGAGCTGGTTTGCATATCGTTGCACAGATCAACCGAAGATTCTGGTAGTGGAATTGGAGGAAACGTATTTTCAAAGGAATTGCATTCTTCTTCTTCACTGAATTCGCAATCTTCAATGCACCAATCATCTAATGTCTCTACTGATATATTATCATCTTTGTCTCTGATTTCCTGTACCACACAGGTTTGTTAGTATGATTCGAACTCCTAAGTGAAGGTCGTTTGGGATCGAAGATTAACATACACCAATCAATTGCCAAGGACAGTAGAGAGGTAGGAAGATATGATATGACACAAGTACACATGAGAACAAGTAAAACAGATGAGTTTCATAGATCGATTACTCACGGTTTTGATTCATAGTGGTATTCTTAAAAGCATACCACTCCAAATTTGTAATTTGTTCCAATTTGTTCCGCTATAATGGGCATAACTCAGCACATTTTGTTTCCAGTTCCATAGGTGAGAACTTCCTGATTGCAAGTACTCTCGAAATGATTTCATATTCAGTTGCCCAACCGTCTTATCCCAACATCAGGACACAATCACTTGCACTTTTAAAATCAAAACTTCCTTTTTTCGAGCAAAAGATGAAAACTTCCGGTGCATGCAGAATAAGTCAATTTATATAACTTCTTACCTCGATTGGAACTTTGGGCGCCTCCTGCAGATAATGGTTACTTCTGTGCTCTTTGTCGACAAGGGTTTGCTTCTGGCTAAGCTCATAATCTTTCTCTTCATTCTGCAGACCATTCGTATCAATTTGGACCTGAACAAGTAAAACAATTGAGTTTCATTGATTGATTACTCACATGAAGGTTTTAATTCATAGTGATATTCTTAAAAGCATACCACTCCGAGTTTTGCACTCCCCATCTCATGACTAACATCAATCACACTCTGGTCTGTGTTCTTTAGCTTCTCAGAGTATCTAGAATCTAATGGCGACTTAAGTATGCGTTTGTTATGCTGATTAGGTATATCACCGTTCAAATACGAGGAGTCTTCCTGAAGATTGTGTACTGGATCTCCACCGAGATTGTTATTTCTTCCAGTGATGTATGTATCACCAAATATTATACACAGATCTTTGAAAAACGGCACAGGGCTGACTCGGTATTGCTTGCTGTGTGGGTATGCCTGCATGGATTATATGTTAATGTTAGTCATTTGCCTCCGAAAGAAATCAGTTGCAACAACTTGGGACCTGCTCACCCAAGGAATCAAGGTTGAATCTTTGGGATGATGATCTAAAGACGCAGATCATCTCTCAAACAACCAACCATGCGTTGGACCATCTCCGTGTGGACCCAAAGAGAATCATAATGACTATTTAGCTGTGGTAGACAAGCTGCATTAAATCATGCAAATTTGAAGTAAGGAAGGGAAGTACCTTATCCCAAACATGAACATCGCCTTTAACCATCTGTAGTGTTTCATCCCACTCAAACCCATCATGGCAAAGAAGACTCTGAACACATGAGTGGTGTTTCCTTAGTGTTTTGAAACGATTATACAATGCATCTTTGTCACACTGAGGTCCAAACTTTTGGCTCAACTGTTCAACCATGTCCATCCATGCCTCGCTCACAAAAGTTCTCTTAGTTCTGTTCCCTTGCTGGACATGATTCTTCATAAGGAAAATAAAATCACGGTCCATTGAGGTTGTCCAAGTTACCCGAGAACGATATACAGATACCTTTAACGATCCTTCATTTGTAGAACCCTTTTGGACAGATAGCAAGTCCTCGTTGTGTTTTTTAAACGTTTCTGAAGAACAACCTTCCTCCAAGTTTTCAATATCATCATCTGTGTTTTCCTCAATTGCAGGTGTTTCCCGCGACATTCTAACCAAAAAAGGAGGGTCTTCTTCTTCACCCTTCTCCTCTTCTTGTCTGACAGCCTCCTCCTCATCATGCAAACAGTTTTCAATCCAATCAGCCGTGTCTTTGTCCGTTGCAGGGATTTCAACCGAAAAATCGTCCTCCATCTCTTCTTCACCAGTATCATTAAGTTTGTCATCAACAGGTGAACCACCATATATCACACACAAATCATCATATAATGGCGTGCTGTTAGTTCTGTAAGACCTTGCATTCGGGTGTGCCTGCACAGAGACACATGTTTTTAACACAAAACTTAAACAAATCACTAATCTAGTACTCAATTGCACAGATGAACCATTAATACACAAAACTTAAACAAATCCTTAATCTACTACTCAATTGCACAGATGAACCCTTAATACACACAAATGTACCTTAATATATGTATTCCACACATTATCATCATCAGCAACCACCAGATGCCTGGCTCTGTCCCATTGAAACCCATTGTTAAGAAGAGTATTAATATCATTATATTTTTTTCTCAAACTATTGAAACGATTCTTTAATATAGATGTTTGATAATGAACCCCATATTTCTGTACGAATAAACTTGTTAAGTGTTCCCATGCTTGTTTTCGAAGTGCCAGATTACCCATCATGATGTTTCCTCTTGGGCATTTTCGAACTTGTTCCTGTAGTAACTGAATGAAATAAGCAGTCGTTTCTTCTGTCCAACAAGTCCTTGCATTACTACCACCATCCATTCTTTTATGCCCTATAGGTCAATCCAATTTACAGATATGTTGATCGCCAAAGCCAGGGACGTCCTTGAGCTTTCGTTGCCCCGAAGGAAATGTAAAATGTGTTTCCCTCCAATACAGAAGCCATACAGAAAGTCATCAAAATTGTTAAATGAATCTAGACATAGAAGAAATTACACTATGACCGAGCAAAAGAAGTTGTACAAATTACCAATGTAAAATTAAGCCAAGAGATTAGCTAAAATAGCAAAAGCCTACAGGAGAGTTTTCCATGTAATCAAACAATGGGTAAAAACAACGAAATAGAATAGATTGTTAAGCATTAATTTTGAGCTTCAAATTTCAGCCAATTTATAACAAAGTATTAGCTATGCCTTTACAACAGAGTTTGCATTAAGTAAATCAGAAAATGGAACGAGGACGATTATGCTTTTGTAAACACAATCAGACAAATGAAAACAAACCTTACGGTCCATCCCCTTTGCTCCATGTTATGGACTGACGGAATGGTGTATATACCATCACGTTGAGTCACATGGCTTAAAAATAACTTCTACTCCTCTCTTTTTTTTTTCTTAAGAAGTCACTTTACCTACTTGAGAGTTGAAACTCTTCTTTTTTTTTACAAACATTTGCAGGGTATAATTGAAGATGAATAGTGATATGAAGTTTTTTCCTTAACAATGAATTTGGTAATTTAAAGTGTTTTCCATAAAACTATTCGATAAAAAATGGACGTGTGACTGGTCATATTTATAATTTGATAATCTAATAACCTTACTCATGTTAATGGTGGATGTTGGCAGCAATGGCAGGTAAAAGATATGTTCATGAAAACCAACACAGTCTAAATCCGAACCCATGCAAATCCGAACCCAGTCAAATGTTCAGTCTAATTATGGCCATTAAATTATGGCCATGGAAACCATTAAATCCGAACCCAGCAAATCGACAGTCTAATTGAAGCATCATTTCGTGGAAACCATTAAATCCGAACCCAGTCAAATGTTAAAGGATATGTTCTACGAAAAAGCATTCAATGTTTCATTTCAAAAATTTAAAGTCGCCAATATCACTGAGAACAAAATCCTTACCTCAACCTTGCAACCTTGGCTCTGTAAATCTTATCCAGTGATCATTATTACGAATTGAAGCCGATGTCAACTCAGGTTAGAATGTCTGAAAAATGGATAATATAAATGTTAAGGTCTTGTCTTTTGAAACATTTCAGACATAATTAGATTCAAAAGAACCTATCTGAGAGGATTAGAGCATACTACCATTGAAGATAAATTACCAAAAAAAGAGAGGAAACTAAACAGATTTCAAAGACATACTAAACTCCCAATACAGGGTATTGAGTGGCTCTGAGTGACAGACAAAGATACAATGCCAATATTTTCTACATAGTAGAGACACCCATAGAAAAATACATACAACTACTACAACTTGGGGTAGATGGGTTTTTTTTTTTTTTTGGGAACCCTAAATTGCACTAATAAAATTGAGATTCCATGACAAAATTTGTAAGCGCAAAACTGGGTATACTGATTCTTATACATGCATTATGATGTTTGCATCAACTTATTTGAATACCTAATTAAACTGCATTTACCTGAAGAGCTCTGATTTGGGAAGTATGTCAAATCCTGTCACTTTAGGGTTGATGGAGTTTGAAATTGGGGACGATTGGAATTCTGAAATTTGAGTTCCCAACTGCAATCGCGATATGGGGTTTCTCAAACAAACCTGTGATATGTTCAGTTGTAGATCGATGTGGAGTGTTGATTTTGTAAACTGCTACTTCTTCTCTACTCCCATTACAGACTTCTGCTAATCCATATTCTACTGCTAATCCATATTCTTCTCTAGATCGACGGAGAGTATGTGGATCTGTGAATTATCTAAATCGTTCTGTAAAATCAATGGAGTCGATTAGGGAAGAAAGGTTTGGGAAAAACTGATAGAAAACGCGATTCAGATTCCATAGATTTTGTTTTGGTTTGGCACGATTACGCATGTACCCCTCACTGTGACTAATATCTACGAAACACGGAAGGGTATGTTGGTAAATACATATCGGAGTGTGAAAATCCCTCTTTTCTTTATAGGGGTTTTTGAGTTTACCCCCCTAAACGAATTAATGATTGAGCTTGCCCCACTAAATTACTAACGTTAGCAACTTTCCCCCCGAAATATTTTTTTCTGCCAAAAACGCCCATTGGCAGTGTGTGCGACTGGCACGCATGATTATTTAACATGCAAGTCCCCATTTTACCCCTCACGTGCAGCTCATGTGACGTGACTTGAAATAGTTAAATTTACATAAATGCCCCTCACGTGTGAGAGATTCTAGACGTCCGATTAATTTCAGAAGATCAATGGCGCAAAATTGTTGGAGGCCACGATATATGGTTTTACGTGGGAAGAATTTCAGAAAGTTTCATCCATCTCCCACTTTTCTTTCGCGACAGGAAACAAAGCGAGGAAAGTGAAATCTAGGGTTTTTGTTCTCCTTTGGAAAACTGCTAATCGCTAGTTCTTTAGGAAGCGATTTCTATCATTAGTTTTGGTTATTTGTCCGTTTTCTTGTGCTCATTCTGAAACCACGAGAGTTAAGCGGATTCGGTGGAGGATTAAGAACTTGAGATCGATACTATCATCGATGGGTTCGAGTGAAGATCCATTGAAGTAAGTTGTGTTGATACTTTTGATTTTATGGTTTTTATTTTCTTAGGGTTTTAGTTTTTTCATTTTCATATTTTATGATAATGGTTAATAATCATTCCGTGTGGAGTCTGGGATCATTCCAAGACACTATCTTGAATTGGATAGGCACTAAATGGTATGTTAGGGGTAAGATTAGAGCACCGACTAATCTACTTGTCTTTGATTCCACGAACATTTTTACTTAGATTTTTTAATAGAAACTACTAAGCAAGAGTATTCCGTCAACTTCCCTTGTTATGCCTAGGCTAATCTAATTTGTTTTTTATGCCTAGAATAATTTTATTTGTTATGCTTTAACCATGGTCCAGTACCTATAAAGTAGATTTGTATAACCTTGTTCTTGCGTTTTAGTGAAAAAAGAACAATATATGCTATGTATGGTGGGCAATGGAAAAAGGAACCAACTTTCCTGTCAGTTGGTTGGAGTATGGAAGATTATGATATGGGGAAGCTTTATTGTGATTGAGAATGTTGGTATTAAAGATTTAACAAAGTTGATGGGATGTACCGTGAGTGTCAAATTAGAGAAAAGAAGTTGAGTGATCATGGTTACTTATTTAGATATCTCGAAGAATGGTAAACTTTTGAAGTAAAGTTTGATGAAGACTTAATTTCATGGTGGCATGATTCTCGACGGGGATGACAGTGGAAGAATGTATTTGTACATATACTCTTTGAAGTTGAACCCTAGAACAGTGATAGTTTGGTAGGTAATTTGTTTAATTCTAAGAAACCAAAGAAGAGTAGAATTTTGAGACAGAGGGGTCCAAAGAATAATAGTACAAGAAAAACAAGGAAAAACGTACAAGAACCGATAATGAGATTAGTGAGGATGAAGAGCGAGTCAAGAAGGGATGACATATTTTGGGATAGATTGGGTGAAGAAGGATTTGATAGTCGGGTTGTGAGTAATGAAGTCTATGAGCTTGAGTTGGTTGAGTTTCACGGGGTTCCGTGTCGAAATCTATAGCAGACTGAGATAATGACAAGGGTGAAGAAGTTGGTAACAAGAGTCCCTCTAAAATAAAAGGTGTGGTTGAGCTAGAAGGTGGGTTGACGCTAGATTTTAATGTGGATCTGAAATTCTGCTTAAGAAGAATTAGATCCAATCCCTCAAGTTGACACTCGGGATGGCGATCAATTTAGTGAAGTGGTGCACCCACATAACCTAATGAAGATGCCATTCCAAAGCAAGTGAAGTGGACGATGTTCCTCTATCTGGTATGCATTATTATTTTATAATGTTTAAGTTGATATAAGTGTGCTCTATGTTTTTTAGTAGTTTTCTTTTGTAACAACAGTTACAGATGGATCCCCTGAAGTGGAACTGGATATTGATCACTTAGAGCCTGAAGAGGGATATCACAGTGATCAATCAGACGATGATTCCCGGTCGATGATGATACTAGAAGGTGAGCATGAGGATATCCCGGCTGAGCAAATGAAATTGAACCACTATCCAGTTGAAGAAATTGCAAGATGTGTTGCATTTAAGGGTACTTGGTGAAAAGTATGATGAACTTTATGAAGATGAAGCAAGTAGGGTGCAACCAAAGAAATTCGGTGGTCCATATAGTGAACTTTATCAAGGTATTATCATTAAACATATGAATATTGTGTTATTTAAATAATTTTCTCTTGTCATTACTAATATTGTTATTTACGGGTTTGAGATGGGGTACAATATATGAGGCAAGGAGGCATTTGAGAAGATTTGGTATCTTTTGGAGGTTTGAGATTAATTTTCATAAGAATGATTCTCATAGAATCACGACCCAAGTGCAAAAATGATTCTAAATGTGAATGGAAGGTGTGTCTTTGGAAGGCAAAAGGATGGTCACACGATTAAGGTTAGCTCATATGTATCTAAACATACTTGTGATAACCCCGGAGAGACAAGGAATAGTATGGTTGATTGCGGGTCGGTTATGTTCCATTTAGTATGATCTTTTTGTTGTTATAACGTATTGGATTTTTGAAAATGCTTATGCCTCTTTTGCACGATGTGCTCAGATTTGTAGTCGAAGAATTGGAAGACATTTTCAAGGCTCAAGGAAAGGCTTACACAGTGAAGATGGTCCAAAATGAGGTGAGGAGAGTTTTTGGTGTGGGTGTTAGTTATCATACAGCATGGAAAGCAAGAGACAAAGCATTGGAGAAAGTATTTGGTAAATATGAGGATTCCTACAAAATTCTTCCGAGAAATGTGTAAGCAAGCTCATAGATAGGAATCCTAGATCTATTGCTAGTTGCTCCAGAATGATACGACAACAAATTTACGGGATTATTTATTGCATTTAGAGCTTCTCTTGATGGTTTTAGGAATGGTTGTAGACCTATCGTGGGATTAGATGGCACTTTTACGAAAGGTAAATTTGGGGGTTGTATCCTAGCTGCTATAGCATTAGATGGAAATAATGGGATGTTTCCCATTGCTATATATGTATGTCAGAGTGAAAACGGTGATAATTGGTTTAAGTTTCTTGAGATTTTGAAGAGAGAAATTATGCTTCATCCTAAGAAGTTGTCATTCATCGCTGATAAACAAAAGGGATTGTTGGAGGCAGTGCAGACTTGTTCCCAGGACATTATCACAGATTTTGCAGGCATCTTTATGCAAACATGAAGACAAATGGATTTACGGGGACTGGATTCAACAATTAGTATGGGGAGTGCTAAGGCATACAAGCCAAGAGAATTTGATCGGTGGATGGACTTATTGAAGAAACATGATGAGGAAGCATATAAGTGGCTTATTAAGAATGATAGGCACACATGGGCAAGGTCTTATTTTGATGATGGGGCCAGTTGTGAACACATTACCAATAATTTCTCGAGAATGCTTTAATAAGCCGGATTCCGGGAAATAAGAGATCTTCCTCTTGTGGCAATGATTGATAAATATCACTTAAAGTTGATGACCATCATGTATGAGAGATACAAATATGCCACTTGAATATGAAAAAGGTGGTGATTTGGTGCCTAGGGCAAATAGGATTATAAAAGGATTCTTGCAGACATGTGCACAAGTACAAATATTAGTGGAGAAGCACCTAATGTTTACTTAGTTAGTGAAGATGGTACTACAAAAAAGATGGGAAGTAAATTTAAGTGAAAAAACTTGTGATTGCTTTGTTCATGGCAACAAACAGGGGGTTACCTTGCGAACATCTTTGTAAGGGTATTGTATCCCGATGGTAGGGTGAAGTGGTCCGAGTAAGTCATTTTTTCCATTTACAAATAAACTATATAGTATGTCTCTTATGTTACTTTTGTATATATTTACTAAACTTTTATCTTTTTTTGTTTGATTGGCAGGTGGTGCACCGATTTTCACAAGCTAAGCCACTACAAGTTGGCTTATGCGAGGTCATATTAGAGCAATGGTACCTCAATCGGATTGGTCAAGCGAAAAAGAAGTGAACCGTGATGAAGTGAACCCACCGTAAAAGGTTCGGGACTCGAAGGCGTAGGAAAAGGAGAATCGAGATAGGGATGAGAACACTCCGGTTTCGATATTCCACCAAGAAAGTGTAAAGTGTGTGGCCTCATAGGCCACAATAGGAAGACTTGCGAAGCACCAAAAAAGTCACTGAAGGAAGATTGTGGCGAGGAACAAAAGAGCAAAGCTACCTAAGAGTAACACATTTTTCACAATATTTGATTTGTCTCGTTTACTTTTTAGTTACGATTGTTATCTAATATACCTTGTATTTTATTTTTAGGACTTCCCACGATGAAACAGATCCTCAAATTTTGGAGGCAAGCAATGGAACCACCATCGGTAAGAGTAGCCAAGAGGAATGAGAAAAGAAACAAAAGTAAGGCTATCGCCACGCCGACGACTAGAGCTCAAAATAGTGTAGCCAACAGATCGACAAATGGTACAATACCTATCCAGAATAACAAGTAAGAACTTTTATGTCCACTTGTGATCTTCAATGAGAGTTGTTGATGCATTGATTTTGAATTCAATATTTCTTCTTAACTTGCAGAGAGAAGAAAAGCTACACATGAGGCTTCACCATCCTCTACAAATGCAGCTTCCCCCTCCACTATAATTGCTGACCTCACTTAGGCTACCTTAATGGGTACATCAACAACTAAATTGCCGGTTTCCAAAAATGGAACAAGACTACCACAAAGTAAGTTCCTGACATAACTTATTACTTTTGTTTTTGTACGATTGTGACATATGGTTTGAGCTCAACGTGTACATAGAGTGATTTCTTGTTAGTTACTCCTAGGAAAAGCTCGGTGTTTATTTCCCATCCTACTATCAGAATTAATATCAAGATTAACTGGGCATTCTCTTGGTTTACTCAATGTAACACTTATACTTTGTAGGCCCTTTTCGGTTTGTTGATTATTTCTCAAAAATCACTTATGTGTGCGGGGGACTATACCGGCACCAAGGGCCCCATTCAGGGCGGGTGGTGGATCCGCTTCTTCGAATGGTGGAACAGTCGTCATACCACACCCAGTTCCGCCACCAACTATGAGCGGGGAGGGAACAAGTTGCGGACAAGCAAAGCGGTGCACAACTATGCCTTGACGCATGGTGGGTTGCTTAGGGATTTGGAAGGAAACCTGGCTAGACCTTTGCATGAAGTATTCAAGCCACAACAACCAACGAAGAAGAATAAAGACACGAATAACATTTAGGAAACTCTATGGTTAATACACACTTTGTCTTTTTACGTTGATCATTTATGTCTGACCTACGAAACAATTAAACGGTTGCTTCTTTGGTATCTTGAAACAATTTAATTTAATTTATTATTCTATATTTTAACTCGTCTACAATTTGTATGGCTTTTTTTAATTCTACAAAGTGTTATAAGTACATTTTTAGAATTGAGTAGAGGAGGCATAACGGCTAAATTTTGGAGCAGTTTCAACGGTCCATGCCATGAATTGATGAAAGTCAATATGATGGTTAGAAAATATCACACGTTAGGTATAGTTTAGTAAATGTAGTTAATTTTCAAGTCTTGTCGCATGTGTGGCAAGACAGGGTAAAATAGGTATATGAAAAATAGATAACCATGCGTGCGGGTCGCACACAATGCCAATGGGCGTTTTTGGCAGAAAAATATATTTAGGGGGGAAAGTTGCTAATGTTAGTAATTTAGGGGGCAAGCTCAATCACTAATTCGTTTAGGGGGGTAAACTCAAAAACCCCTTCTTTATATTAAACAGGACTAGTGGATTGCCCATGCCATAATGGCACGGGGCGGAATGGCCAATGCCTTCGTTGATAACTCATGCCACCAGTGGTGGTGGAGGCGGATGAGGCATCACCACAAATTTCATAATAGACAGTTAATAACAGAGAACTAAAATAACTCGAAGCTGAGTTTATTTATAAAAAGATTAGTATTTGTCTTGTTTATGTTACTCAATTTATCTCTACATCTTTTTTTAATTAATCTATATAATTGTGCGCCAATGTAATTTTAAATTAGTCTATAATTGTGCACCAATGTAATTGATCATGTCGATTCCAAGTGGTGCATTCATTAGCATTACAATTAGCACAAACTAAACATCAAATTAGCCTAGAATAGACACTGGTGATAAAAGGAGAAGAATCAAATTTCGAAAACAAACTTATGACAGGACTTCTGGATACACAACATTTGTTGCTTCATGTCTAGTACTGTTCTTCGGGAGTAACACATGGATCCTCCCGGCACTTGTGCATCTGGACAGTGCAACATAGAGCTGTCCATGGCTGAATACGGGACTCCTTAAGTCTACCCCCACATACTTCAGCGATTGACCCTGAGATTTATTTATGGTCATCGCATAAGCCAACCTGATTGGGAATTGTCTCCTAGTCATTCGAATGGGACGTGCGATGAAGATGGTGTTAATGATATGCGCGGAATAAAAACTACTTCCCCAGCCTTATCTCCTGTTAAAATTGTAGCCACAATAACATGTTGTTCGCAAATATCTACCCTCAGCCTGATAACACAACAAATCATGGCACAATTAAACAATCATCGAAGCAAGTCTAGGGTTCTAAATATAAGCAACACAATGAGAATAAATGAGGTGAATCATATGACATGTGATAATCTGGATAAAGCACATACCTAGCACCATTGCATAGTCCACTTCTAGGAGCTAGATTACGCAACAACATAATTGGACAACCAACTTTAAGATCTAATTTGAATGGCGGTAATCCTGATGGATTTTGTTGGTTTAATGTTTCACTCGTATAGGTTGTACCTGTTGATGATTCACCGTTAACCTGCTCTTGTTTATCTGCTGCGAGAAACGTGTGAGATTCACCATTGTACATCTCCAACACAATTTTATTTATTTCTGAAACCTCATCGTTCCTAGGAGACAATATTGTTCTCTCGGTCATATATTCTGCAGTGGGCTTGCTCATTTCTTCAATTCCCGGATATATTTTTGAAATCAACTCATGTAGATTGGCAGACTTTGAAATAGCAGATGGCAAGTTAACTTTTGGCTCTGGATTTTCCCCCACCTGCAAAATGACATGAGTATATCGGAGGAGTTAATATCGCAAACCACAATTCAAAAACACTACTAATAGAAACACTTGGGGTATATAATCAACTGTCAAATTTGAAGCATGATTTAAATGTCAGAAACTTGAAGCATCTGTTCATCTAGCCTTGGTTTTGTAAGTCTAGCGCAAGCATCAACGAAACCGCTAACCGATTTGCAAAATCCAGGTTAAAACATTCAACTACAAACAGTCTTGCATATCATGCTTATTACTGGTATCTTCCTGAAGTGTATCAGTATTCTCCACCTATTGGAAATTAGAGGCTGTTCACTCAAATGCTTCTATAAAGCTTGGTTGCAGGTGGATCAGTATTGATTCCGTAGTCTTTCAAGTAAACAAAACTCCGTAACATACTAATTTTCCTTGGCCTGGTCCAAATCTTCCTCCCTTAAACAGAACTCTTGGCTTACTACATTACAATTGATTGTAAACAGAACTGTGCAACGACTGTTAGAATAAAAGGTAATTTTTATCATGCTTGAGATTATAACTTTGCATATTCCCCTAAGAGATGTTAGGGTCGTCAAACGAAATCCTCTCCAAAGATAAGAACATGTGACTTACATTTGAGTTGTTGTTCTTTACATTACAGATTACCCTAAACAATATGAAAGAATGCACCAACTGTGGTGTTATTCCGACAGGCACTTTTTTATTCCTAAGGATAATGATGGGAAGAAACTCTATTTTGTCTCCTGCAGGTTTCAAAAACATATTCCTAATTAAGAAACATATATTAGGACCATGCTACATAGTGAATTACGTTTCAAATATTAGAAGACATACCTGAAGTAAGTACTCCGCGAATGCAATGCTATCAGGATCTTGACTCTCAAGCCGCATGTTTTGTGTGAGCTTAAGCACATTCACGTCTCTCCACAAAACAGAGCTTCTAATCGAAGCGTCTATGATTTGTTCTCTACGACCCTTTTGTACTACTGGCAAAGTTTGCTTAAAGTCTCCTCCAAGCACGACGGTGATCCCTCCGAATAGTTCGTCACTTGATCTCACATCTCTTAGAGTACGATCTACCGCTTCAATACAAAATCGGTGTTGCATTGCCACCTCATCCCATATTATCAACTTAGTAGCTCGAAACAATTCCGCCTCGATCGAATCAAAATCGACATTACACTTGGAATCAAATTGTGGCTCGAAAGGTATCTTAAAGGTAGAATGTGCTGTCCTTCCACCAGTTAGAAGCAATGCAGAGACGCCGCAAGAAGAGACTGTTAAAACAACATCACCCTTGCTTCTACGTGTTGCTGCCAATGTGTTGTACACGAAAGTCTTCCCCGTCCCAGCACTACCATTTATGAAGAAAGTTCTACCAAGATTATTCACTACGGAATCTGTAATTGTTTCAAACGCATTTCTTTGTTCTGTATTGAATTTATCCACATTCGAATCCACCACTGATTCTTGAATCTCAAACTGCAATTCTCTTTGCTCCCATAGTAATCGATTTCCAACAATTCGGCTCCAGTCACCGGTATGTTGGGGCATTCCAAGATCCTTCATTTCCTTCCCTTCCTCTTGAACTATTTTCTCCATGAGGTAAAGACCGTAATCAAGAACCTGCTCCTCCGTTGGATTTTCAATTCCGTATTGTCTTTTGATCCTAAATGGTAAATCATCACATATATCTTTCCCATACCTCTCCCATAGAACTTCTGGCCGTGTAGGACTGCACTTGGTTAGTATTATACCAAACAGTTGTCGCAGCTGATGCCCAGTTTTGATTACGACAGATTCTTTCAAGCATTTATCACATTCTCCGTCATCTTCCAACAAATTTAGTGCAATACAGGCAGACTTGAAAGTTCGGTGGACCTCTTGAACACCACTCTTCATCGTAGTTCTCGGGTGCTTGAAGGACCTTGCCCCCGCTACTACCGTAAGCAACAACCTTAGGTAATACAGTTCGCCACTATTTGGGGTGACAAAATACATTCTCCCAATTGCAAAGCCTTTCTGTCGAGGAGACCACTTCTTATCTGACAAAATGACATGATGCTCAGAACATGTTTATTTTCAGAAATATAATTCAAGTGGATACTCAAAAACATGCAAATAAGCACTCGTAATGATGATAATTTCATTAACAATTACCACAATCAGACTATAACCGTTCATCATTTCAGTAACTGATAGCAATGTAACTGAAGAAGGAAATGGATATGTAAACTGAAGACCATATCTTACCTGACCATACAAACTTCTGAGGGAAGTCTTGGTAGATATATGCCTCGCCTTCTGGATTTAACCTGTATTTTTCAGAAACTAAAGTTGTGAAAGAAGAGAAACTGAACAGAGCTAATACGATGCAAGATAAAGGCAATAGAGAAAACATGACGCAAAAATGAGGCAGAAAGACATAAGACGTGAAAATAAATTCATAAAATGATGTCAAATGGATCTGCTTAATGATGAAGAAAGTATAAAACTCCTATACACAAAGCCTGGACAATTTACTAAAGGTAATTTATCATCAAAAAACATAACTACACAAAAATCTGGTGATTACACAATAAAAATGTTGATCTCATGGAATGGGATAAAGAATAATACCCTTCGAACATGGCTAATAAATATGTTTATCTGGCACATGTACATGATTCCTACATCCCAATGTATTGAAGAGCTTAATAAAGGGAATTTCGAAAAGAAATCCACCCTATTAGGAATTGTCTTCCCGAGCATTGTAACATCTAACCACCAATCATATACCAAAGGCAGAAACACATAAGTCGTGAAAATATGCATTAGAAAGACAAATTTGAAACTAACCTGTTGTAGTCAAAATACCCCATCAGAGTGGTTACTACATTTTCTGCCTTGTCCTAAATTACTTCAACTGGATCATCTGGATCGTAAATAACTCGCTGCTTGCCCGGGAGATGTACCGCTAGCCGCTGTACTTTGGGCTTCTCTTTGTGTAGACGGTTTCCAAGTAATCTCCAAGCTGCCTCGGGTGCTCCAATATACCTTGCATTCAGATATTGAAGAATCTCGTTGGGGCCACCACCAGCAGCCATAATCGTCAAGTCATATCCCTTGTAGATATACTTGTGTATATACTTCACGGCAAGGACACTGGGGCACACCTCGACATTGATATGGCAGTCAAACATCCTGCTAAGATGTGGATTGTAAGGGACCACATCCATATTAGTGTATGAGTTGTTGCGATAATGGAAAACCCGGCCATCATCGCGTCGGCGATACACTGGATACCCATCCTCACTAATTGAAGTTGACTCTGCATATTGTTTCGGATAGTTTTTGGTGCACCTGCCGCCATCCATGCAACTTGCACTTGGTTTCCTATTACCACACGATCCATGAACCATGCATCTCTGTATAGTTTGAAAAAGTTCTGGATCCTTTTTTTCATCTGGGAATTCGGCACATACCATCTTAACCACTTGCTCCGGGGTGTGTATTTTATCTGCCTTGTCCAGAAAAATCAACATGTGCATGTGTGGCAAACCCCTCTTTTGAAACTCTATTGTGTAAACATATCCAACCACCCTGCCAAACACTTTCTTATCTTCTATTTCTTTTATTAGCGCCTTACGTTTGAGCTCAAACACCCTAGCCACCAAATCAGGCCTATTGTGTGGTTGTTGGTTTTCTAACAGAGCACTTGTAATTTCTTCCCAGCGTGGATTTGCTGTCATGGTGAGGAATATATCTGGATGATGGTTGTACCTTAGCAAGAAACGGAATTTTTTATTAGCAATTTTTAACATTCCATTTCTATTCAGATTTGAAGAAATACCAACAATGATCCATAAGTCTCAAGCACACAACAACAATGCAGATACATTAACAACCAACTCAATATGG
This sequence comes from Papaver armeniacum, assembly GCA_023531295.1. NCBI lineage: Eukaryota > Viridiplantae > Streptophyta > Magnoliopsida > Ranunculales > Papaveraceae > Papaver > Papaver armeniacum. The sequence goes on from JAJJWW010013506.1 coordinate 140,287, forward strand.
TCTCACTAAAGCAATACTAAGGCCAGAACATTAGACAAATACTGCGCAAGAAAATTCTACAACCATATTCCCATATCAACTACTTGTTATAGACATGATGATAAGAACTTGGAGCCATTTTCTCGACCAAGTTACCAACTAATAAACAATTATTTAACATCTGGCTCAGAATGCACACACAAAAATGAACAAAGTTATGAAATGAAACTACTTTCCGCCATGACTAAATAATTACTTGATTAGAACTCAAACAACTTCTAATATGTGAGGTTTGTCGTGCATTTATGTGACTGGAGTAGAACAGAACCAATCCACAAAATCAGATCATCCCTACTGAGATACAACTAATTGTGAGTGGCTATTATTACTCACTGAAGTTCATCTAACAGTGATCTCTGTCCGTCTATTATGACATTTTACTTGGTTCTCACTTTTCAGATAATATTGAAGATCAACATATAAAAAAAACTAAGTTTAAAGGCATCGAATTCAGAGAATTAACAAACAGCAAAAGGGATTCTACCTGGTGATGGCCATTGAGTCTTGATATATCTCGTACATGTGCCGAGGACCGCCTATGAATGTGGAGGGAAGTATGACTGGTTGACCACGTTCCGCAGCTTTGTTGCCAGAAACCCCAAGGTCAGCAAGCCCTTTATAGTTCTGAACTCGCAACTTGGGTTGATTTTTCCTGATCCACCGAAGGCGATTCTGTTCAGTTGCTGCCCAAGCATCGACTATAAATTCCTGAAAGAGCATACCCGCTCTTAGTATCGTTGAATATTCACCTCGCCTCTGAAACAATCTATAGCTGTAATATTCCATTTACGTGAGCCGTGTATCTGTAGGCTTATCTAGATCGACATCCCAGTGTACCATCCCAGGTTCCCATCCCAATTCACCATATGGGAACAAAAGAACATAATGCAGAGGCAAATACGCTGGATGACACTCATTGATTCTTTGTAAAGCACGACTCCCTTTCAGATGAAGTACTATGTCACGCGGTCCAGAATTGATGGTTTGCCCGTCTTCAGGCAATATAACGGCTATCTCATCTGTTGTGGGTAGGTTACAACGTCTCGGATCTGACCCTTTTTCGTATTGGAGAGAAACATAGACATCATTGCCCCTCCGCTCATTGCTTTTTAATAATTCAAAAGCCTGACTGTATTTCTTCACGAAGGGATTGTTGGCAGATAGAACCTGTTGTATGATCTCAAGCACCGTAATGTTTAACCTTGGGTTTAGCTCAAGGCGTTTTGATACTGCAGCTTTAGGATCGTAAATGTACAGCTGTGAGTATGTGCCGCTTTGCGGATTTTCAGGTAAGAGTGTTCCGGTTCTATGCCTTAGCTGACCATGAATAGTAAACAACGGTGGGCCTGGTTCAAAGATCAAGTTCAGTCCCAAGTTCCAAAGTAATACATTTATCAGGGAATAGAAACAACAAATAGCATGCCAAAGCAAATGAGTGAGTGAATAACATCAAAACAAACTATATACATTAGCATCCATTGCATAAGTAAACTAAAACTTTGAAACTTTTGACATTTTTAGCTCATATTAAAATAAAACAGTTTATCATACTTGCTTACACCTGCATTTGTAGAGTAAAATGATTCGAGGAATGATTGACAGGGAGAATGACCTTTGTATTATGTAGATTGTCGCTGAATAAAAACAGTGAATCTGTTTCAAGACTTGTGTATTACTTCACAGTTCATTGGTTTTGAACTTTTATTATGTATGCTTGGACGTAGTGAGATTGTCAAAAGGAAATCATTGAATTTTGCAGCTAACTTTAGAAGTTAAGGGAGAGACTCAAATACAATGCCTATCGCAGAAACTAACAGCCAGTGTCATTTCTAACTTTAAGTTCATACGTATTCCTTATGCTAGACAAATAAACCATCTATTCATACATATACCAAACTCAAACTTCCTACATTTGCTTAGCTATTGATAAATCATCTATTGATACATTTAGTGAATCAAAAATACCTGTTCCCTTGAGTTTACGTGGTTTTAGTGTGCATCCCAGACTCGTGAATGCGTTTGACGTGTTGTACCTGTGTTGGTTTCATTACAAATAATTATTCAGTTAGTGGATGAGTCTGTTTTGTAAGGCCTAAGATTTAGTTCAGGTTCTAACATGACGCTATCGTGAAAGGATGATATCGTGAATGTTGCTTACCTACGAATATTTTCCCGGAAACTCTTTGCGACTTCATCAGTTCCTTCGAGTAACTCTATAAACTCTTCGGGTGGTACTCTCAAGTTCGGTAGTACGATCCTTCCCTCCAGGCAACATGTACCGAATGTTGGTTCCGTTAGTGTCGACTTGGTGAGCTTTTCATCCATGAAATGCATCGCTCCACAATGTATACATACCACGTCCATCTTCCCAAGAAAATGCCGCACACCTTTCTTTTTCCTATTTGATACTCTGGAATATCTTTGTCGTTGAGGTTGCTGGAGAAGTCTTGGGCTTCGTCGATGAATGATTTGCTCCGTAACGCTGCGGCTTGTACTGGATCCGGCTTCATGGCCATGTAATCGAACAGGCCTACTTATTTGATTATCATCATCTGCCCCATCGTCATCATCACTTGTATCTCTGCAATGCACAAAGAAGCAGGAATATAAGAATGAATAGGTATATTTGACATTAATTTATGTCTACTAGTATAAGACGCACGCGCGATGCGCCTGCCGAGATAGATATATAACATAACACGATGCTCCAGTAAAGTGTACGTTTCTTGTTTCTTCTACTGTATATACCAACGGCTTCCAGTTTTCAAGATTGATGTATAACAAAACATAATACTATTATTCTTCTATGTTTATATAGTTAACACAGTAAGTAAAACAATACCGACAGTGCACACGATTATAGAAAATGTGAATATGAAACAAATCTATCAAATCAAAGCAGGAGCAGTTGGTAGTGGAATGATGGAGATTGAGTAATTAAAAAGGTGGATGAGTCTACGGCAGTGAGCTTCTTCAAGCAGCTTGACCATTACAATAAAACTTCAGTTGGCCATCCATACTCCATCTAGGATTGTCATACAATACGTAATAATGTGCAACTGCACTTCCTAATTACATACATGATTGAGGTCAGTAAAATTAACATGCTCAATTCCCACTAATTAGACATATCCTGTACACTTGAGATTTGAGAGATGGGATCGTTATTTTACACTCATATACCTAGTTTAATATAACCTAGTTTTAATAGAATAAACCAAAATTAATCCATCAATCCAATCCTTTGCAAGATTAATACATTTGACCATCTCATATGTGAAGTTTACAATTCCTCAGGACAACAATTAGAATAATGCTGGAAAATGACTTATTACCTTAGGAATTTGGCTAGGTACTCACTTAAGATTTCAGCTTTATTGTGAAAACATAGGAAATGAAAAGATAATTCAAATGCAAAATTATGCAAGTGCAATGAATACCTGGTGTGTCAATGACATTAACAATTTGACTATTATCATCCGGCATAGTTGTCTCCATTTTGTGTTCAGTTGTGACACCAAGGGAAGCAGGCCTTGCATAAAATTTATTCCTTCCAAGGATGCTACTACCAAGAGCATATTTCCTTTCCCAAGTCTCCACTTCAGTGCAGCATTTCCATCTCACATACAACAAACTTTCACCTTGCAGTCTCCATCAACAACAACATCTCCTCTTCACAAAACGCCACCAGGTCTCATTCCAACGGCGACTAAAAGTTCCATCTCATACATTCACTACTTGAAGTCTCCACACATCACCACCTTTCCATACAGTCTATAACACCAAGCCAGCAGCAACAAAGTGCCACCAGTCCATCTTCTCTCTACTATCAGTCTACACCATCTGCTTCGCGGCGTACATAATCACCATCACCAGCTGCTTGAAGAAGTGCACAGTAAATAAAACAATATCGACAATAAAAATGATTCTGGCTTACCACTACTCGTTCTCGCTTGTTGCCCATTTTTGTTTTCGAGTCGTTGTAACGGCCGAATTCCGTATTAAAGCTTTTCAAGGAAAACTTCCATTTCGTGTATTGTCATTGAGCTTTGTTTAGCTCTCTCAAAACTTCGGTGCTGCTGTAGCTGATGAGTTCTTTGATGTGGGTCCAAATCATGGTGATGTTGTCTTTTTCCTTCATTTATCATATCCAGCTTCTCTCGAAATCCAGATTTCTCTGCAATTCTAGGACTTCTACGGAGTTCTGGTAATGTATTGTGCTCCGTTGATGTTTCTATCAACTTTTGAATTCGATTAAGCTCTTTGATTCTAGGGTTACGATGGGGAACGAAGACTTCATTGCTCCATTACTATAAAGATGTATATCCTGAACCAACAGTCAGAAAATAAAACTACTGCTCATGCTTTGTGTGCTTCAAAGATGTACGGCGTAAACCAAAAATCAAAACTGAAGTTCACATATGTACAGAGCGTCTGTAGGTGCAATTTAAAAAGGTTTTTTCTTATAGGAAAATCAATAAACAACTGAGAATAATGGAATTTAAAATAAGATTCACAAATACAATGGGTTAGTGAAAGCAAATTTGGAATTTCACTAACCAAAATTCAAATGTGACTTAGCGTAAGACATGGAAAGCAATGGTTACTGAATTGAGAAGCCAAAATTCAAAATTTAGGTCAAAAAATCGGTAATTGAAATTCCCAAAATCGGTGAATGAAATTCCCAAAATCAAAGAACAATTAGATTGTAATTTAGTACGGAATCGACTAACCTGATTGAAATCTGACGTTAGGTCTAAGGTTCTCGTATCCGTTCTGCTTCTTTATCGAAATCTCACCTGGAGGAGGTGTTTCACAATTCATGGCGGAGGTGGTGGAGGTGTTTCAACGAAAAACAGATGCAGAGAAAAGAAAGAACTCTGTTGAGAAGTCAAGTTACAGCGGTACCCTTTAGTGCTTAGTTTTGATGGAAAAATAAGCGAGGGTAGTTGCGTAAAAAAGGGGGGCCACGGTTGAAAAGTCCCCCTTTTCTTTATTATAGTATAAGATAAATATAGATAGGACACATACATCTCGTAATGTTCCTCGTAATGTCCCCCTTCATCATCAGTGTCATAATCCATTGGATCATTGTTGTTTTTCTCTCCATCCGTTGAACCAATAACTATGCCTTTCGGTGACTTTCTACCAGGAACGTAGCTGTTTGCTCGGCGCCGTTTCTGTTTACCAAAAAAAAAAAAGAAATGATTTCTGAGATTCTGGAAGTGGTAGAGGAGGTGGGGGAAGGCTAGAATATGGCACTGGGATAGGTAGTTGAAGAGAAGTTGAGTTAACTGAAGTTATTTCTACTACATGAGCACTTTGTGCGAGAAGAGGAACACAACAGAGATTACATGAACCAACCACAACAAATTCAAATTCAGAAATGAACAACCTAATTAACACATTACACATTCCCAGCAACAGAGAAAGAATGTGTGTTTGTTAGAGAAATGCAGAACATATGGCATACCAATGCATCAATGCTCATAGTCGACAAATATAATTCAGAAACATGGGTGCTCATAAACACAACAAAGAACATGATGCAATATATAGTGAACTACGTTTCAAAATTCAAAAACATGTGATATAGTGAACTATGTTCATCCATACACATACCTGGTACACCACAACCGATTTTCCCTTTCTCTTTCGCGAGGCCTCAGCAGCGTGCACATCACCATGCTGATGCTCAAGAATCCCGGGGCATAGGGGTGAAACCAAAGCCACTGCCTTACCTTTAGGGTTATTGCTGAAACTTGGTCCTGTCATTCCCTGATGGCAATATCTTTCTTTCTCGATATCTACTTCTTGGCGTTCAACTTGCCCTGAAATTCTCGGGCTTCGCCGTGAATGAACGCTGCTGCAAAGAGTTAAAACAGAGAAGAAAAGGAAATGAAGTTCTGATTCAATATGAGTAAGAATGTACTTGTTTTTCAATCTTTTATGTGGTCAAAGATTATACCTTGTGAAGTAGAAGTTGTAGATGTTGAAGCACCGGCAGTACTGAACCTGGGGCTTTGGCGAAGATTACTGAACCTTATGCGCAGGTTCCCCTCAATTCCTACAAAAAATTGAAACAATGAATTATTGGTATAATATATGATCAATTTAGAATTGAACTTTTTATTCACATGCAAAACAGTAAACCTCTACGGAGGTCAAGGACAGGTGTTTATGTTCTTGCCATGATGTATCCTAATTCTATTTTGCAACCTCTATGGAATACCATTAGTAAAAATGAATTCAGGAATTCAGAGGAAACATAAATAGCACATTTTATTTTGCAACCTAAGTTCCTGAAGTTATTTCCAGTTAATTAATGTAACAGCACCACGGTGAGTCACGGTTTCTGTGGTCAATTACATAATGTCTCGAGTCTCAACTAATACACTATTGCAATTAATTTTTTTATCATGGATGCAAGGTAACAGGAAAGTAACATGGAATCTATATGTGAAAGAAAACAACAAACATAACTTGGAATGTATATGTGTGATAAATATCTGAAATCTACAGAGAAATATCAAAACTTACCACTACTTGGTCCAGGTCCATGCTCATTATTCATTGCATCACCTACTCTTGTTCTTCGCATTTGATAAGCTCTACGCCGTTGTTCAAGGATCTGCTGTTTCTCACTTCCACTTATTGCGCTTCGTCTTTCTTTCATTGCAATACGGCGTTTCTCTAACTGAAGTGCTCTCTGTTGCAGCTGAATTCTCGGACTTCGGCGAAGAATGAATCTTGGATCCGTGTTATGCTCCTCAGCTGATGTTGAAACTTGTACACTTGCTGCATATGTAAAAAAATCTATTTATAAGCTTTTGTTCTCAGGTCCTTTACTTATGCGCTGAGGATTAACTAAAGATGTCACTGAATTCAGTAAGCTTACAACTGGCTTCAGGGTCATCTGGTTGGCGATTTGCTGCACTAATTCTTGCACGATAAGCTGCACGACGTCGTTCATTGCGCTCCTGATTATCGCCTTTCGTAGTTGAATCTAGTTTTGCCTTATATTGAGCACGACGCAGCTGCCTTTCTTTTTCAGTATCACTCTCCGTTAGCTCTCGAACTCGAGCTAGATCATTAAGTCTCGGACTTCGTCGTGGATGAAAAATCGATGAATCCATCCACAATAGTAATAGAAGATGTTAAGACACTGTTGGTATTCTGTTAGACATTTAGACAAACAGGTGATATTCCATCAACAAAACATGGACAGAACAACGATCAAATTCCAAAACAATGGAATAAATTCAATGCATAAGTCCTCCCATACACTCTAGGTTCAACACCTGAAAGTCAGACATTAGTTAGTTTAGTATAAACACATGGCTCCTTCAAGAACCCAAAGAAAAAATGAAAATGGAATAAACTCAATGCATGAGTCCCATGTCTGAAATTCCATAACTTAATTAGTATCCAAATTCAAATTCGCCACTGGTTTTTAAAAGAAAATGTATATAACAACAGGAAAAAGCCCCTTTCCCTTGAATTTGCAAGCTAAGATTAAGAAATTCAGTCAGAAAGTAATTAAGCCTTATTGCAAAATGTTATAGTTAATCCATTATCAAGTTGTTGGTACTGTGGTACATGTAAGCCCTCAAACTTATTGAGACTTACTGTAGGTGGTCAAATAATGTGAAAGGATGGGCTTAAGAAAAAGTAGTAAGAGTTGAACACTTAAAGTCATTCTCCCGACCATTGCTTCTTCAACTGTCATAGAACACTTCTGTATCCATGAAGCCATCGCATAGCTGTATCCCCCTAGGTATTTGAAAGCATGGAACATATAGTAATAGTTCCCCGACAAATCTGCCAAACTGTTAGTAGAATCGAATCAAATTAAGGGTTTAATCAACCCATACCCATAATTAACACTCTAACTCATATTCAAAATTTAACTTTAAGTTTTAGGGTTTGCATATAGGGTTTGTGAATTGAAAGCAGGGGTTTAGAGTTGATGAAACCCTTACCGTTAACGAAGTTGGTGATGGTAGTTCAATCAATCCACCCAATTTCGATGTAGAAAGCTGAGGACGAAGTTGGTAATGGTGCTGGTGGTTCAATCAGTTCACCCAATTTCGAATTTAGGGTTACAGGGTAAAGATGATTGATTATTCAATCAACCAAATCCAAGCTCTGTATACTCTAGAATCGAAATTGCGTAAACATTAATAGAGTTAGAGTGTCAAATCGATGAAGATGAAACTGATCGATTTCGACGAAGAAGAAAAGAATCGACATCGAGAGAGAATTTTTTTTTCTTCGTTTTTGTTTTTTGCTTTAGTAGAAAGAGTAATAGAGATGGATAGTTGCCCCTGGATTTGGTGAAATTTACGATAAAAACTGGAAGAAACTCAAAAACACGGAGGGGCAATCGCGTCATTAAGTTTACCAACTTAGTCTATATTGCCCTTATATCTGTAGGTATTTACATTATTTTCAGGCAGGTGAAAATTCAAGGAGGGGTTCTTATGTCATTTCATCGTTGAACAGGAATAAGCCGGTTTCCTAATTGAGAATAAACAGGAATAAGCCGGTTTCCTGATTGAGGTGGGATAAGAATAACCGGATTCCTAATCGACAATAAACAGGAATAACCGGGTTTTTAATAATCCGGATTCCTAATTGAGGCGGAATAAAGATAGTCCTATAAATAAATATACATTTTTCTAATACTAACTTCTTTTTCCCTCCTCCTCTTAAACAAAAAAAATGGCTTCTTCTAGTTCTTCTTCTTCAGAAGATGAAAATAAACCTACAAACTTGATAGATAAACTTAAATTTGGTCCGATGATTGACCCAAATCTTATCATCTACCAGGGTACTTTAGGTATAATTAGAGTGAGCATTCACAGATCTAGTCATGGCTGCAGGTTGCGTCTCCCCAACCTGCTTGGCTTTATCGGCATTGCCGGTTATTATCCACCATCGAAGAAAAGGTCCAGAGCGAAGATGGAAGCTGTGGAGTCAGAGTATGACATTTTCGATTCTTATGATATGAGTCTCCAGGATCATCTGAAGTTGCCTGCGCATGAAAGAATAACTCAGCTTGTTGTTTTGAGACATCCAACACTTCATGGGATTGACCTATTAGAGTAAGTAATCTAACTTGTTTAAGAATTTGTTCTTTGATTTGAGTATTAGATGGAGGAAATTAGGCTTATACTTGATAACAATCGTGATAGATTTGATGAATTGAAGGCACAGATTTTATTTTATTTTTACTGTGTAATGCTTGTGTTTTAAAAAAATGTCTATGTGGGAAAATGCTACTAAAAAAGTGCCCACGTTTTTTTCAATACAGTATATATTAAATGCCCATCCGTTAGTATTTCCGTCAGCACTCACATGATGGGTCATTTCTTGTTTACTTAGTCAAACTCTCACGTGAGAAGAGGCGATTTGGAAGGTGTAATTACCAACCTATCCTTACAAATCCTTGAGATAAAAGATCTTTCTAGAGAATATCGATAACTCATCTTCTCCATCTCCTCGACTGGGTTCTCTGCTCATGTTTTCTTTTAACCAAAATCATTTCAAACTTTTTTCATTCTCTTTTGTACATATTTAATCACTGTATCATATCAATACAGTGAGATGAAGATTACTTACCCAAGTAATAAACTACTATACACACGTTTCATTTCCATTTGTGTTCTTTGTTTAGCCATGGCTAAATATAACTCCAAAAGGTGTAGTCTTGTTAATCTCTCTCTGTCCATACCTGTAATCTTTTTCATCAAAGGTACTATTGCAGTGGATATGAGGTTGCTACGGTCAGGGAAGATGAATTTTTGTTTTACGGTTCTTGAGGAATTTGGAGGTTTGATCATTTATGATTTTTTCTCCTAATTCATGAAGTGGGTTTCTGTGACTTCACATGAATTGCTTATTCTTCATATTCAATTGATCCAATTTGATAGTTGAGTTTATAATTTCTAAAATTAGAACTGTTTTAGGGTTTTTTTTTTTTTTGATGAATATGTACCATACTGTTATTTTTTTGAATCAAATGGTTAGATTTAGGATAAGGCTTGAATGGATAATTTATTTTGACTTTTTTTTTTTTTTTTTTTTTTTTTTTTTAACTGATTTAGGACAAGGCATGAATGTTACTTGTTTTTGGATTGATTTTGTGCAATTCAGATTGGGAAAAAGGTGCATTAGATATGGTTTAGATTTGTTTCTTCAGACCTTTGTTTTGATAAATGAGGTCTGTATGGAATTATGTGAGAGCAATTCATGTTGTTTGAAATTTTGTGTAAATGGGGAAAGGGTGCCGTAGAATTTGCATTTGAATCAGCAGTGATTGGGAAGAAAATGAACAGTTATTTGATAAAGGTTATTTGATTTCATATGTTATTCTACAGTCAGGTAGCAAATGCACTTCAAGGGATCCATCGATCAGAATACACATATGCTGCTCTTGGGACTGACAAGATCACCATGGAGATGGATTTGAACAGTAACAAACTGCGTGTTTGCCTCATGGATCGTGTTCGCAGTAGAAGGAATGACTCTAAAACAAGAAAGACAAAAAGTAAGTAGATTGATTTTCTTACTATACGAAATCCCTCTCTTCATATATATATATATATATATATATATATATATATATATATAATCTCTTTGCTTTCCTACACAGAGAAAGTAAATGATCTGAATCAACTCGCAAACATCATTCATGAATGCTTTCCCAACTGTCTTGAAGCTAATGACATGATATCAAGGATTGACAACACTTATTGGTTAGTCATTAGTATCCTTAAAACAATTACCCTCTTTCCTCACTGAATGTACCCAAATGATTGTGTACCTTTATGGTTTTCAGGCAAGGTAGCACAGGACCATGTGCTAGGGTCTCAAACGCTAATGGAGCTCGGTTGCACTCCAGTTTCAAGTTGAATTTCTTGAAATCTGCCCGATTGATATTAAAGCACCCCCTTGCATTTAATTCAGACAAGTCTACTGAATTCATACGAGTTCTGGTGGGTTTCATGGACGCCAATGCCAGTACCCAGGGCATGTTGGCCTTTAAGAATGCACTGAACCGAGGATATAACTTCAATGGATTTTGGGATGCTAACTTTGATGGCTTTTTAACAAGCTGGACCAATCCACTCGGGCCTCGTAGAAGGACACAGATGGTCCATCTACTTAGGTCAATTCGCCATATCACTAGCCACTTCGAAGATTACTATCAACATAAGGTATGTTTCTCGATCATAAACTAAATGCACATTCCTGACACCATCTATCTATATGTATATATATATGATGTCCAAAGCAACCATTGCAGAGTATCTTGGGAGAGAAAAATTGCTTTGAGTACATGCGAGGTCATCACCCGGAATTTCTGATTCACACCCACCGTACCCTGGAGCTGCATTATAGCGCAATCTGCCAGTCCAGCATGAAACAATGGGATGCTATATTTGAGGATTACATCGCTATTCAGTGAGGAGGAAGGAGCTAGTAATATGAGAGAAACCATTTACCTAGCTAGATACATCTTGTGAACTATTGTGAACTATGGATCTGTTTTTATTATGGATTTAGTCTGTGTGTGTCTAGTTTATCTTTATTTATGGATCTGTTTTTATTATTTACATTTGGATTGGATTTAATCTGTGTGCGTCAACCTTATTTTTCTTTGACTGGTTGTAATAGTGACATGGGAGTTTGTTTAATTGAGATTCTCAATGATTCACGGTAATATGTGTTATCTTCACATAAATCAGGAGTCAATAGTTGCAATCCTCTACGTCTAACTGTCTATCTAACCGAGAACCATTTGTAATTTCTAAAATTATCTAAACTGTCAAACAACAACCAGTTGGTGAGATTTACATATGATGCAAGAGATCTACTAGTAAACATAACAGTACACCGAATCTGATTGCACCATATCTCAAATGGATTATTATACTAACAAGTGCGCTATAGATTTTTACAATCAGATTATACTGTCAAGGACACGAGTTTATAGGAAACAATCTACAAAACCAGAATAAGTAATGTGTTACAATCAGATTGAGAGAAATCAGACTGAAAGAACTTACATGTTCAACATCAATCCCCACGAGCCCATACATCTGCTGTTGTTATAGACTCGCATTATATTTGGTTATATAATAGAAACAATACAGATTGTGCGTTAGATCAATCAATTGGATAGTCCGACCAAACGGTTGTTGATTGATATTGATTGATCCTTGGACATTGGTCTTTAGTACCGTCCAAGTTCATCTCTCTTTGATAAAGACTCGCAGATTTCTATTTGCTTGAGTAAAGATCAAATCGAGAGATTGAGATATTAATGTAGGAGTCAAATATCGTGCCCCTTATTAGTATGCGAAGTGAAGGAATTGTGAGTATGCGAGTCTTCTCGCATATGCCAAATCTCCAGTGACGAAGCCGGTGACGTCATAGTATCACAGTAAAAGCGTGAGCATCATGCGAAGAGAAGGAGCACGTGCGAGAAGATCCTGTATATGGATGCGAGCACATCGCATCCTAAGTCCGAAAATAATGAATTCATTAGCTGTATCCCACTATGTAAAACTACTATATAAAGGGGTAGCCACCCTTGTATAAGGGAGAGATCTTTTAGTGGAGATAGGATAGAATTTTAGGAGAGAGATAGAGTTATTTGCTTCCCAAGTAAAGAGATTGTTTATCATCTTTGTATTGATCTTTAAAACTTAATAAGATTTTCTAAGTGTTCTTGATGATGATTTCTTAGTTAGATAGTTGTTTTCTTTAAGGGGTGTAGTAGTCTTGGCTACTACATTTTGGCGCTAGAAATCTGTGAGGGAGGAGATTTGTCTACAACTGCAAAAACTTAAGAGGTGACTGAATCCAAAAAATTAGTAACTTTTCTTAGTTTTCATAGCAAAACTTAGGACAGTTTTTTATAATCATTAAGCAATAGAAAAATGGTTAGAGAAACACTTACAGGAGAAAACCCGAACCCAATAAGAAAGAGTAGAAGAATAGCGGGTAGAAGGGGTGAAATAGTGGAGACATCAAGAATGGATGAAGAAAATAATAGATCCCAAATAATAAGACCCCAGATTCAACAAGAACATAGACAAGACGAGCAAATAGATTATGATAGAGTAAGCGTGCATATCACAGATTCAGATACTGAGGAGGAAGGTGAAGAAAGAACACATGAACAGGAAGTTGTAGGAGAAATAGAGGATAACATGACAATTTCAGAGTTAATACAACGATTAGTGGAAGACAGACAAAGAGAAGAAGAACTACGTGCGAATCTCACACGACAAAACGATGAGTCAAGAAAGGAGAACCAGAGATTGCATGAGCAGCGATCCCTATCTAGATATAGGACAACAAACACGAGATCAAGATCAAGGACAAGTAGAAGTACAACTAGGAGGAGTAGATCTGAGAATGGAGATAACACAAGGGGACAACTCCAAGAGAACACATTTCAAGAAGGCGAAAATTCGCAAGAAACACAAGAGAGTGATCACGTAGAAAATAGATATTTGACACAAGGAGAAACTGAAGTTAGGCGACATCATCGCAGAAAAGGAAGAGTACAGATAAATGAAGAGCACGATAGAGTTCATGGTGACGAAAGGCGGGAGAATGACGCACAGCAAGCAAGAATGATACTTCATGGAAGGTAAATGTGAAGACGACAGAATGAGAGAGATAGGGAAACATAAACACACGCGAGGAATGAAAGAGAAATGCGTAGAGAAAGAAGGGATGACGAAGAAAGAGAGGAGTTAAAAGAAGCAATAAGGCAAAGCAGGCATGAGAATAGAATAAGAGAAGCTAGATTGAAGAGACCAAGAGAACGTAGGAATGATGACATGTTCCCACGCTGAAATTCGGAGAGAAATAGCAGAATTAAGAGAGTTGGTGACTAAAGGAAATGATGGAGGACGTAGGCAGTTAGAGGACGCAATTGAAGAAGCAAAAATTTCCGGATTCGTCGACGGAGGAGAATCTCAGGTGGCCGACGGTGACGGATTCCGGCCTATTTCCGGCCATAATCCCAGTTTTCCGGTGAGCAAAAATTCCAGAATTTTCTATGGATTTCTCTCATGGGTGTGAAGACTTGGACTAGGAGTTGGATGGAGAATTTGGCTCAAATTTGGAAAGAGAAGATGAAGAGTTGAGAAAGACTTGAATTTGGAAATTGAATGGCTAAAGGAAAAGGATTCTATTCCTTGGAAGATTAGGAGAATATTGAAGCCTATAAATAGAGAAGTTTTCTACACCTCTCTACACACACAACACTTTTCTTTTCTTATTCTTTGTGTGAACTCTTAAGCATGAGTAGCTAATTTTCTTATTGATTGAGGATGAATTCCTAGTTCTTAATATATGTTTTGAGTTTTGTTTTCAATTCTATCTTGAAGTTTTTCACATGATTATCGTTTGTTTTTACTAATAGGAATGATCTTAAAGACATTCATGATTGATTGATAGATTGTTTAGGTGGCCAACTAAATTGATTTGTTAATTTGATCTAAAGCTAGTGAAAGTTAGGGGATAAGTAATCGTTTCTTGACTCTTTACATAAGTAGCAAACACGAGACCTTGCGGAGGGATTCCGTGGAGCAATTGTGTGTGAAAACAACGTTAGCAAGTAGACCTTGATCTAAGAGTCTAACTACTAATATCAACCTAATAAGTTCATAAATCTTAATGCGTTTATTTTAAATTACATCTCGAGTGATCTACTACTAGGTGGTTTGGTAAATAGAATCCGGTAGTCGAGAACTTCCGTGTCCGTGATACAAGGGATTTAGGGGTTTAGCACCGATCTAGCTGCTTTACCTACGGTTGGTGATAATTTGTGACTTATAACAAGTAGAAAAGAACATAACTTTAATCATTGTTTTGCAACGAAGAAGGATTCCTTGATCTTGTCTCTCTTATTGATTTCAACTTTATCTTTTAATTGCTTTGTTTATTTTCTTTTGCTTTACACCCCCCTTTTCGTGACAATTTTGACAACTAGAATCTCTTGCTCCTCGTGGGAACGAACTTGACTACACTATATTACTTGTTAATTAGTGGAAATATCTTGATTAATTTGTTGTGGTTACGACACGCATCAAATTTTGGCGCCGTTGCCGTGGAGCAACGGGCGATTTTTAGTTGTTTTTGTTTTTGTTTTTGCTTTATTCTTGCTTTGTTAGATTCTATACCGTATCTAACTTAGTTTTCGAGAATCTTATTTCGGGTGCTATACCTTTGGTGAGTGCTTAAAGAGGGCAGAGGAGTCCAATACGTCTTCGATCCCGGCACTCAACTAAAGGATTTCATTCGTGCGGTTAACACTCCACTTCCTCCTTCTTCGTCAAGTGAATTCCATGATTCGGACAAAGAGGAAGAAACAATGGCTGATCGTACACTCAAGGACCTAGCTTCTCACAAGCTTGACACACAACAATGGTGTATCCAAACTAACTCAACTTTTGAGATCAAGCCGGGATTGATTAGAGAGTTACCAAAGTTCCATGGCATGGTGAATGAGGACCCAAATAAACATCTTATGGACTTCTATACCATAGTTATGGCCATGCTTCCATAGGAGACTAATACGGATGGAGCAATGTTGAAAGCTTTCCGTTTTCTTTGGCGGGCAATGCTAAGGACTGGTTGTATTATTTACCTTAGGAAGTATCACAACATGGAATGGTATGAAGAAACTTTTCCTCGAGAGATATTTTCCCGCATCCAAAGCTACTCAAATTCGCAAGGAGATTTGTGGGTTGAAGCAACATGTTGGAGAGTCACTTTATGAATGTTGGGAGCGATACATGAGGTTGGTGGCAAGCTGTCCACACCATCAATTTAGTGATGTTATGATACTCCAATACTTCTATGAAGCTCTCCACCCAAGTGATCGATCTCTTCTTGATGCCGCGGGTGGTGGTGCACTAATGAACAAGACGGTCGCCCAAGCTACCGAGTTGATTGAAAGTATGGCTGCGAACTCGCAACAATTCTACACAAGAGATGAACCCATGGTTAGGCGAGTGCATGAAGTTAGTGATTCATCATCATCTTGATCAAAGAATGAGTAACATGGAGATAATGATTCAAAAGATGGCCGCGGTTATTATTCCGGATAATGAGACCGAACAAGTAAATGCTTTATATCCAAATCAAAGGCCAAGGTACGATCCATACTCAAATACTTACAATCCCGGGTGGAAGGATCATCCTAACTTTAGCTATGCAAATAAGCAAGTGGCGTTTTCCAATCCGTATGAGCAACAAGGTGGATTCCAACAATCACGTTTCCAACCTCAACAACAATTCCAACCACAACAAGTCAAGGAGCGTGATTCTTCAATTGATGACAAGCTCAATGCATTGATGCAAGGTATCACCACTTTGGTCCAACAACAACAACAAAAGACCGATTCGGCGATCAAGGATTTACAAATTCAAGTGGGGCAATTAGCGACCGATGTGAACCTATTGAAAGCTCAAGCGTCCACAAAGCTTCCTTCACAACCATTTGTTAATCCAAGGGAGAGCGTTAATGCGATTACTTTGAGGAGTGGGAAACAAGTGGAGCAACCAAATCAACAAGATAAGGTGTATAATGAGAAAGAGGAAATTGAAACCGCACCAAAGAAGAATACATCCTCAACCAACTTACCCAAGGAGACGGTTCCTACTTTCACAACTCCACCCCCATTTCCTAGCCGATTTGCCAAGTCAAAGAAAGAATTGGAATACATGGATATTTGGGAGATCCTTAAGAAAGTACAAGTCAATATTCCACTCATAGAAGCTATTCGGCAAATTCCTCGTTGTGCAAAGTTCTTAAAGGAGTTGTGCACGAAGAAGAAAAGGTTGAAAGGGAATGAAGTCATGAGTGTGGGGGAGAATGCTTCGGCGTTCATTCTCAAGAAACTCCCACCAAAATTAAAGGACCCCGGTAGTTTCAATATACCTTGCATAATTGGTAAAACAAGGTTTACTCGAGCTTTGCTAGATTTGGGAGCATCAGTTAATGTTATGCCTTCCTCGATTTATGATTCTTTGAATCTTGGTCCTCTTAAGGAGACCGGGGTAGTTCTTGAACTTGCTAACCGATCTAATAATGTCTACCCGAAAGGGATTGTTGAGAATGTTTTGGTGCAGGTTAATGAGCTTGTATTTCCGGCCGATTTCTATGTCTTAGACATGAATGATGAGAATTCCTCCAAGTCTACACCTTTGCTATTGGGTAGACCATTCTGCACCGCCGGAACAAAGATTGATGTCCAAAATGGCACCTTGACTATGGAGTTTGATGGTACACTTATCCACTTCAATATCTTTGAGACAACGCGATACCCTAGTGATGCGAAGTCATGTTTTCCCGTGAAAGAGATTGATCCGGGCTAATGAATCTTGCAAGAGCTAAGTCGGGTCGTCGACTTTAAAACAAGCACTTAATGGGAGGCAACCCATAGGTTTTGTATTTCTTATCCTTTTGCTTTTTGTTATTTCTTTTTCTTGTTCCTTATCATGTTAAAATTTCCCACCTTGACTTTACTAGGACGATTCAATTACATTGAGGACAATGTAAGGCTAGGTTAGATACTTATATAGTGAAGGTTATTCTTGTCATTTCAAACCGAATTAAAATTTATTTTTAATTCAGGGCCTAGTAATCCTGGCAAATTTAGGGGCGCCTCCAAACGAATTAGGGGCGACACAAAAGGACAAAATAGGTCATAATCGGAAGGTTAATCCATAATCGGAAGGTTAATCCATAATCCCATTTTTTTAATGGCCAAACTACCCTTTACAATCGGGAGGTAACTATACAATCGGTAGTTAATCAACAATCGGGAGTCAAGATAGTTCATATAACTACCGATTATACAGTGGCTCTCTTTGCAAATATTCTACCATAATCGGTAGTCAAGATAGTTCATATAACTACCGAATATAGAGTTACCCCAAAATGTGATTTTGCAAAAATCCTCAATTTTTTGAATTTTGGTTGAGTCTATAATCGGTAGTAAATGAAGTTATCATGACTTCCGATTATAGAGTGGCTCTCTTTGCAAATATCCTACCATAATCGGTAGTCAAGATAGTTCATATAACTACCGAATATAGAGTTGCCCCAAAATGTGATTTTGCAAAAAATCCTCTTTTTTTGAATTTTGGTTGAGCCTATAATCGGAAAGAAAGGAAGAGCTATCATGACTTCCGATTATACAAATCGCTCTCTTTGCAAATATCAGACCATAATCGGTAGTCAAGATAGTTCATATAACTACCGAATATAGAGTAGCCCCAAAATGTGATTTTGCAAAAATCCTCTTTTTTGAATTTTGGTTGAGCATATAATCGGTAAGATAGGAAGAGTTATCATGACTTCCGATTATATCTTGACTCCCGATTCAATTATTCTCGAGAATTAAATGAGCGTGTGTACAGCAATGATCGAAAACCGAGAAAAAAATCCAAAAACAGATCGAAATTCAATTTTCTCATAGAAAAAAATTGTATGAGAAAATTTGGTTGTATTCATACCACGTCCCCTCGGACCCCCCCAGACCCCCCCAGACCCCATGTATAGCGTACCGACATTGTATTCATACCACGTCCATGCCCGTACCGAGTTTTTTCAACCGCATTGGTTGAGCCTATAATCAGTAGCAAATGAAGGTATCCTGACTTCCTATAATCCTAGCATAATCGGTAGTCAAAGATAGTTCATATAACTACCGAATATAGAGTTGCCCCAAAAAGAGATTTTGCAAAAATCCTCTTTTTTTTTTTAATTTGGTTGAGCCTATAATCGGTAGTCAAAATAGTTTATATAACTACTGAATATAGAGTTGTCCTAAAAATGAGATTTTGCAATCGGTAGCTAACTAAACTACCGATTATGAAGGGGCATACAAGTATTTTCATCCTATTTTGTCTTTTGTGTCGCCCCTAATTCTTTCGGGGTCGCCCCTAAAAGTGCCAGGCTAGTAATTAAACTCTTTTAACTAAGGGCCTCATATTATGAGTTATCCATGGGTTAGGCCTTAGCCTAATTTTCCCATTCCTAATTGATGTGGGACAAGGATAATTCGGATTCCTAATTGAGGTGGGTTAAGAAACAAGACTTGGGTGTATATATAGTTCGAGATGTAGAGCTTCTTCATCAACCTCGCGAAAACGAAACCCTAACCCGAATTCGTTTGGAGAAAAAAAAAATGGAAGCGATGAACCAGAGGGCTTTTAGGTATTACAATTAAATTTTGGATGTATTGTTGTTGTTCGATTCTTCTTCTAATGTATCTATTCCCTTTTATTTTTACTCTAGGTTGAGGATGGATTATTTGGAGATCTGTGAGAAGGGTGGAGGTGGCCTGGAAGACTATCAATATTCCGATGCCCATAGGTACTTGTCACATCTTGATTTCTAGATTGAAAGTTACCTTCTAAGCTTAATTCGGTATCCGATTAGTAATTAATTTAATTTTTTCAGGAATAATATGTTGGCAATTCTGAAAGATCCGACGGGTTTCACCGATGAAGAAAAGATTGACACCCTTCTAAGCTTTCACAAAGATACCTGCGCCAATTTGCTTTCAGGTCTTTATTCATCCGCTGATGTTGAATCCCAGGACTTGGAAATCCTTAAAGTAAGTACTACCTATTCTTTCTTTCTACCAAAATCAAAATTCGATTTATGCCCAGATAATACTGATCATGACTTGGGTTTCTTTTTGCCAGGGATTTGGGGCTATACTCAAGGATATCAACAATAAAAACCAGCTGATTCTTCAGGAGGCTATTCTCGAGGATTTGAGAGCAAAAAAACAGCTATTCCAGGTTCTAATTGCCTTGAATTTCAGTAGTTCAGATTGCTCTTGAATTCCCCTGCTTTGTTTGTTGGATTGCCCTTGAATGCCCCTGCCCTTTGAAATTAATTTGTTTGTTGGATTGCTTCATAACAGATGAAAACTGTTATGTCGGTTTTTTTGAAATCTCACTCCCCCCTCCTAGAGGATAAGGAATTTAAGAAGTGGATGCTGGAAAACTCACAATTTGAGGATGACGACGTGGACTATCATGATGATGATGAACGCCTAGAGGCTGTCGATAAAGAAATATCCAGTGTACTTGGTAATCTCCAAATGCTAGGAGCTGATACGTCCAAGTACCAAGATGGTTATCTCAATTTCCAAATCAGTGATCCCGAAGCCACAATTAGCAAGTACAAGGTACACACTAGAAAGTCATCAGTCATATTTACTTGTTGGTTCTTACTTTGCTTTCTGGAGCATTCTCACCGAGTTTGTTTTCTTTGTTCAATGTATGTAGCTGCTGGACAACAAAGTAAAAAATACATTGGAGAAAGTATTCAGGCTGTTGGAATATGGGCACCCCTATTTTGTGTTATTAACCGAGTTCGAACGTCAGGTTCAAACTCTGGAGATGGAATCTGCAGAAGGTGCGTCGGTGTGGTTTTATACACTTAAGTTTGTGAACAAGCTAATTGCAAAAGTAGTAGTTAGTGTGTCACAACTTTCCCTGTCCACCCTTACTAATTACAATTCTCCTGTGTACTTGTTTTGTCTAGAACCACAAACAGTCGAGAAAAAAAGGCCGTATCCAGATCCAATAAGGGAAAAGGCCGGATCCAGATCCAAAAAGGGAAAAGGCCGCACGGGAAAGCAGCAGCAGCGTTGCATTTGAAGAAGTAACCTTTCCAAAATTGAAGACTTTGCAGGATTTTTTATAAGTATGTTATTTTCTCCTGATCCAGCAGCAGTGTTGCCTTTTTTATTATGTTCTTCTGATCCAGTAAAGGTTGCTCTAAGATTATGCCGCTTTATTTAATTATTAATTTTAGAAAAAGAAGAAGACATTTGCCATCTTCTTTTCAGTTTAATCTTCATTTGCAAACTGGTTGTAGTTTGTTTTAACTTTAAGAAGATGTGATAAATTAAAAATACTTTTGCTTGCTAGTACACCGTTTGCATCAGGGTAGTGGATTAATCTAAGTTTGAACAGATCTCATCTCATCTTAATGGGCAGCTTGAAATCTTAAGCCTGGTAGGAAGGCTTCTATTTTCCTTCGGAACACTTATTTCCCAGATTGCAACCATATTTGTGGGTCATTCCTAGCAATTGCTAGGAGAGAGAACTATCAACTAGCAGTGTAAAAAAATTTCCCACATTTTTTTCATGATTTGAAACACTTTTTGGCCACATACAGTCTGTTTTTGTGGTCATTTTGTTTTATTAGTGGAGAGCCTTTAGCTTATCAATATTGGTGCTGGTTTGTGCCTGTTGCACCTCTTTTAGGGAGGGAACACAATATAGTTATTGGATCAGGGGAATGATAAGTTCTGTTTGGGTGGCCATGACATGGAGATATCTGAAATGAGCCAAAGCCATTTTGGAACTGTATTAGTGTTATGTTGTGGTTCTTAAATGGTTCACTTCAGCCGTCTCTAGGTCATGGATGTCATCACAAATTCAACCTGTTTTATTCGGCTTTCTTGCACACTTAAACTGTTTGTTTGTTTCTCTGTTCAAAATCACACGCCTTTTTGTTGTAATGTAGGGTAATCCCGAGAAATATTCCAGTGTGAGGATCCAAGGGTGGTTGGCTCTGTTGCATTCAAATGCTAGAGATTTGAAGTGGCCCTGGACCCTATCTCACACTGGGATTTTTTCACGGGAATACCCACGGTAAGTTGATGATTTCTGATTCAAAAAAGTCACAGAAAAACACTTACCTGTGCAAAAAAGTCTTTGTTGTTCAGTTTAAAGTTTTCTTCTGTAGATTAGTAGCTCTGTGACATATAGTAGTAGGGTAATCTTAATCACTATCTAATGTTTGACTTGTTTTTCTGACTCGATTTCCTTATGCAAATTCCCTTTAACGGGCCTTAACTTATATCCTCTGCACGTTAGATTTTCTAGGCTGGTTGGTAGCTTTTAGATTAACAATATTGACGTCTTTCTCTTAACTTGGTGATAAAGGTGTCTGTTGTTTTTCACAATTGCATTTATTTGGTTACTCGAGTCTGAAGGCTTTAACCTTCCTCTAGTGTAAATCGTAAATCAATTGGTAGCGGCCAGACAACCATAAGGATGTGGTATAATGAGTGTAATTCAGTTCCAATTTGTCTACTAACGACGTCTCACATTTGTGCAATTCATCAATATTGGTGCTGGTATGTGCATGTTGCATGTGGTTTTAAGTTAAAGGAACATGGTATTGTTGCCGATTATGAAGGGAAATGATAAGTTCTGTTGGTGGCTTTGGAATGGATATGACTATGATAAGCCATTTGGAGGCATATTAGTGGATACATGTTTTTGGGCATACCAAAAAATTACCGGGCATACTCAAGGTTCGGCTAACAACTTTTTTTTTGCCTAGGTTCGCAAGGTTCGGCTGATAACTTTTAAGCCGAACTTAGCCAAAATGTATGCCTGGTAATTTTTTGATATGCCCAAAAACGGCTTTCTATTAGTGTTCTTGAATGGGACATTTTAGCGGTATATATTGTATGGGCTCCTCCATATGGGCTCTTTGCACTTTAGAAATAGTGATACTAACGATGTACTTGTCTAAGATATTTATTTATTTTTATTCATAACTCATAAGTGAGATATGGATACACACTATTATTTAAATGATTTTGTGTTCGTTTTTGTATAATGTTGTTGATGGTGGTTTTAGGACAAGGGGTAAAACCGTAAAACCTCACGTATAGCATGACGTCACCGGTGACACTAACACATTTATTAGAGTATTCAACGCGCTTACGTATAAATTACCAGGGTACTTTTTTCCAAATACTAAATTAGGGTTTCGATGCGCGAAACCCTAAATCCGAACGTACCGTGCAATTATTGCGCAAAAGCATGGTAATCCTGTCGCTCACACATGTCCCGCAACATGCCAAATGCATACATCGCGCAAAACATAGCATGCACACATCGCGCAAAACATAGCAATTGCACGTACCGTGCAATCATTGCGCAAAAGCATGGTAATCCTGCCGCTCACACATGTCCCGCAACATGCCAAATGCATACATCGCGCAAAACATAGCATGCACACATCGCGCAAAACATAGCAATTGCACGTACCGTGCAATCATTGCGCAAAAGCATGGCAATCATGCCACTCACACGTCCCGCAACATGCTAAATGCACGCACCGTGCACTCATCGCACAAAACATCGCAATTGCATGTACCATGCAATCATTGTGCTAAATATGGCAACTATGCCAAACCGCAAATAATGCACGATCATCGTGCAACATATGGCAACCATGCCGAAATCCCAAAAACGCAATCATTGCGCTGCATATGGCAACCATGCCAAAAATCCCAAAAAACGCGCAATCATATGACAATCGTGCCAAATCCCAAAACGCACAATCGTTGCACGTACCACATTGACTAGGGCCAAAACCGCCACACGCGCCATTGGCAGATGCCATGCAACCCTTGTAACTTGGCATGCCAAGCCGTGCAAACCTAGGGCCAAAGCCGCCACATGCGCCATTGGCACATGCTATGCAACCCTTGCAACTTGGCATGTCAAGCCGTGCAAACCTAGGGCCAAAGACGCCACACGCGCCATTGGAACATGCCGTGCAACGCTTGCAACTTGGCATACCAAGTCGTGCAACCTAGGGCCAAAGCCGCCACACACGCCATTGGCGCCTGCCGTGCAATGCTTGCAACGTGGCATACCAAGCCGTGCAACCTAGGGCCAAAGCCGCCACACGCGCCATTGGCACATGCCGTCCAACGCTTGCAACTTGGCATCCCAAGCCGTGCAACCTAGGGCCAAAGCCGCCACATGCGCCATTGGCACATGCGTGCAACCCTTGCAACATGGCATGCCAAGGGTGCAAACCTAGTGTCAGCCGCCACGCGCGCCATTGGCACATGCCGCGGTAACGCTTGTAACTTGGCATGCCAAAGCCGCCACATGCGCCATTGGCACATGCCATGCAACCCTTGCAACTTGGCATTCCAAGCCGTGCAAACCTAGTGCCAAAGCCGCCACGCGCGCCATTGGCACATGCCGTGCAACGCTTGTAACTTGGCATACCATGCCGTGCAACCTAGGGCCAAAGCTGCCACACGCTCCATTGGCACATGCCGTACAACACTTGCAACTTGGCATACCAACCCGTGCAACCTAGGGCCAAAGCCGCCACACGCGCCATTGGCATATGCCGTGCAATGCTTGCAACTTGGCATACCAAGCCGTGCAACCTAGGGCCAAAGCCGCCACACGCTCCATTGGCACATGCCGTACAACGCTTGCAACTTGGCATACCAAGCCGTGCAACCTAGGGCCAAAGACGCCACACACGCCATTGGCACATGCCGTGCAACGCTTGCAACTTGGCATACCAAGCCGTGCAACCTAGGGCCAAAGCCGCCACACGCGCCACTGGCACATGCCATGCAACCCTTGCAACTTGGCAATGCCAAGCCGTGTAAACCTAGGTCCAAACCCGCCACACGCACCATTGGCACATGCCGTGCAAGGCTTGCAACTTGGCATACCAAGCCATGCCAAACCTAGGGCCAAAGCCGCCACATGCGCCATTGACACATGCCATGCAACCCTTGCAACTTGGCATGCCAAGCCGTGCAAACCTAGGGCCAAAGCCGCCACACGCGCCATTGGTACATGCCATGCAACCCTTGCAACTTGGCATGCCAAGCCGTGCAAACCTAAGGCCAAAGCCACCACACGCGCCATTGGCACATGCCATGCAACCCTTGCAACTTGGCATGCCAAACCTAGGGCCAAAGCCGCCACACGCGCCATTGGCACATGCCATGCAACCCTTGCATCTTTGCATGCCAAGCCGTGCAAACCTAGCTTACTACTGTTGCTCAGAAGACGGTTAGACATTTTTCGTTGATTACAAGGCCGAAAAGGTTTTACAGCGAACCATGGATCGCGGAGGTAATGACTTGGCATTCTAGAGCAAAGTTGGATATAAACATCATGCGTCATCCCGTCGATTCTTCAGCTTGGCGATGTGCAGATAGTTTTTCGCCAGATTTTGCCAAGGAACCAAGGAATGTTACACTTGGGATATCAACTGACGGTTTCAATCTGAATGGGTATTTCATTCTTGCACACAGTTATTGGCCGGTGATTATTTGTATTTTTAATTTTCCTCATTCGTTGTGTGTGAAGCAGGAATTCACTTTGTTATCGTTGCTGATATCAGGCCCAAAAGCACCCAGTAAAAACTTTGATGTCTATTTAGAAATACTGGTAGATGAGTTGAAGAAGTTATGGGATGGCGTACTAGCATTTGATGCTTTCAGCAAAACTGAATTTTTGATGAGAGCTCGGTTATTGTGGGCTATTCACGATTTTCCAGCGTTAAGGACTTTAGCGAGATGTGTAACTCATGGATATTGTGCTTGTCTTACTTGTGGAGAAGGCACTGTTGCGGATTATCTGCCACTTACTAAGAAATCTGCTACAGGGGACACCGAAGATGGCTACCATCGAAGCATAAGTATCGCGATGATAGGACAAATTTCGATGGACGTGTGAAGCATGGTACATCTCAATGGCCATTAACAAGGATGCAGATACAAGAGACTCTAGGTAATCTCAGTTCTAAGAAGGGCAAGAGAAAGCAACCATCACAAGCAAGTCTCAAACGTAAAAGGAAAGATGATATCATCAAGGTTAGTCCTCTATCCTGTCTTCATTTGATTAACTAGAATGATCTATGTTGTTTGCTTAGATTAAACTTTGTTTAAATGGATTGATTCTAAGGGGGTGTTGTATAGGTACAGAGTTTTTCTATTACAGTGATGAGCATGTTAAGATATTTGAACCTATATTGAATTGTTTGTGCAATATTGAATCGTTTGAAATTCAGTAACTTGACCTTTGTTCTTATGTTATCTATTTTCAGGAACTTGAAGATGAGGTTAATGGCCATTCTCTGTTCACCCGAAGATGTATTCTCTTTGATTCGCCCAATTGGGGTTCAAATGCGATTCGCCATATTATAGATGTCATACACATATAGAAGAATATAATGGAGCATCTTCTGAATACTATGATGGGAAACAACAAATCAAAAGATAGTCCTGCTGCACGTCAAGATATGGAAGATATGGGGATAAAAAAGAAGTTGTGGTTGAAAGAAGATGCTGAGACTGGTAGAACAACAATGGAAAAAGGATCATTTGATATGACGAAGAAGGAGAAAATTGACTTTTGTACAGTTTTGAAGAATCTAAGGGTACCTTCTGGTTTCTCTTCAAATCTTCGCAATCGTCGAGTGTTAATCCTCAGGAGCTAAGGAATTTCAAATCTCATGATTACCATGTAGTAATGCGCATTTGCTTCGCTTCTTGGTTTATCTCAAACATCGCTACCTAAAGAGCTACGAGTTTCTCTTCTAGGATCAACATCTTTTTCAACATTCTCGTGCGCGAAGGTTGTAAACCGAGAACATCCGCTAAAAGCAAAGCCACCTTGTAGAAGCAATATGTGTTCCGGAGAAACATTTTCCTCCGTCGTTCTTTGTTATCAGTATTCACCTGATGATTCATCTAGCAGATGAAGCTTTAATCTCCGGTCCGGTGAGATTCAGGTGGATGTATCCCTTTGAGAGGTAAAATTTCACAACTGAATTTGTTGTTTAGATAATGTCTATAACCTGATTAATGTCTAGAACTTGAGTAATTGATAATGTTGTTTAATGTATATATCTTGAGTGTTGTCATGTCCTAACAGACTTTGTTGTTTAATTGCTACTTTTTAGGTTAATGAAGGGTTTCAAAGGGTTGGTGCGCAACAAAAGGTATATTGATGGGTTCATCGCAAGAGGGTATACACTGCGAGAAGCAAGCTTGTATGGCATAGATGGCGTGTCAAAGGATGGCGATGGTACTCATAAGCATACTCGTTAGGCATTTTTTGATGATGACGATGAGTTTGCTGATGAGATGCCTTTAAGTAAACCTAAGGATATTATTCTAACTCAGGTGCAGTTTGAACAAGCTCGCAAATGGCTTCTCTCTAAGTGTGATGGATTAGATGATTGGAAAAGGTACATATTTTTTTTAATTTTACACCTTTAAGTACGATGGTTGCAAAGAGTTTTAATTTTACAACTTTGAGCTGTTATATGTCTATCGATATAATTGTTTTGAATTATCTTTTAATTGTAGGAAGTATGAATCCTATGTTAATGGTCAGAGAAACAGTCCCTCAAAGAGTTTTCTTTTGTGGTTACCCGAAGAGGTAACATATTAGCCTAAATTATGTACCATAACTCTCTTTCTCTAGTCTATGTAATTACAATTCATTTTTACTAATTAGCTTGATTTCACACATGTTCTCTTGCAGTTGTCAGAAGCTAATGAAGCAAACTCAACACTTTGGCGACTAGCGCATGTACCTCTCTTCAAAGCGCAGTCGTGTAAGAGATACCAAGTGAATGGATTTACTTTCTGTGCTGAAGATTACGAGGGGTTGGTTGTGTCGATGAAAACAGTGGTGTGTCGATGAAATGACCTATTATGGAGTCATTGGGAAGATTATCAAGCTGAATTTTATGGAATTTGAAGAAACTGTATTTTATTCTGATTGGGTGAAGGTTGAAGACAAGACTAATGGGTAGTAAAAATTCTTACGGTCATCCTTTTAATCATGCCTCAGGTAGTGGGGATGGTATAAGTTGTTTTGGTAGTGGTAATACTGAGGGTAGCAATTCTCATAGTCTGCCTCCTCTTAATCATTCCCATGGTGGCGGTGCTAGTGACGGTGAAAGCAGTTTGGTAATTGTGTATGGTTTAGTTCGACCAATGGGTGATGCAAGTAGCTTTAATGGTGGTACTTGATTTTTTTGCTCGATATGAAAGCTCAGATAACGGAGTGGTAGACTTGTAAACATTAAAGTTAAATGTTTGACCAAAATTGTTAGTTGACTAACGGGTCAACAACCCAAAAACTAAACTGGACAAACTTAGAGCATCCACAGTCGGAGATCAAAACTAAAATTTTGGTCGAAAATGCAGACACTACGGAGAGGCGTAAAGACCAAATATCAGACCAAAACCAAATACTAGAGTATATTTGGTCTTTGGTTTGGTTTTAGTCGGGCGTAGATTAAAGTTGCCCATGATGGGCGAAGATTGGAGTTACGCCCGAATTAAAGAAAAAATAAATAATTGGGGCACAATTAAGAGTCACGCCTGATTGGGGCGTAACTCAAAGTAACGCCCGAATAATAATTAAAAAAAAAAAAATGGGGCGGAACTTACCATTACGCCTGAAGTTGCGCCTGCCCAAACTTTAGTCTCCCTCCACTGCGATACAACACGGACTAAACCCAAATTTTGGTTTTTTTTTTACTCTTTGCTCTTTGGTTATAATCTCACCAATGCAGTTGCTCTTAGGACCCAAATCCTCTACTATACCTAAATCTAGGACCCAAACACTAATTAACTCTTAGTTTTGTGCTGGTACACTTGTGTTGGGGTTTTGAGGGAAGGAGCACACTCTAGTTATTGGATTGTGGTGAATGAAAAATTGTGGGGTTTTGAGGGAAGGGCCTTTGATGTAGGCGCGGCATGCCAAAGTGCAAGGGTTGCACGGCATGTGCCAATGGCATGTGTGGCATTCCTTGGCCCTGGGTTGCACGTCGGGTGCAAGTGGCAATGCCAAAATGCAAGTGTTGCACGGCATGTGCCAATCGCACGTGTGGAGGCTTTGGCCCTAGGTTTGCACGGCTTGGCATGCAAAGTTGCAAGGGTTGCATGGCATGTGCCAATGGCGCGTGTGGCGGCTAAACCCAACTTCACTTTCGAAGAAGACTTATCTCTTTGCAAAAATTTTGTACTATGCTATCCAAAGAAGAGAGAAGAACGAAAGAAACGTGGTTTACCAAGTCAATCGTATTAAAGTAATATTTTCGAGAATTTTTGTGGTGAAACAGGTAACACTAACAACCGCGATGGGGTTAAATTGTATCTTCGATTTTCATACATACGGAAACAAGTGGAAGAATATATGGCTTTACGTCGTATGTGCAACCAACTACGACTTAGAGGTGAGACTGATAGAGAAGTCGCAGCTCAAGCTAAGAAAGAATGGAGAAAATGGAAAGGTTATGATTTCAACTTGGAAGCTCAATTCGCCATCATCAAAAACTTCTTAATACATCGAAAGGGATGTTATTAAAACCAACATTGTAATGGGGATATATCAAGCATGTAATGAGTTTTATTGTGGTCTAGTTAATGAATGTATTAGTAATTTTCAATCATAGTATGTAATCAAAAACTTTCTCAACTTTCAAATCTAATTACGGCCGGGAATCTTTTGTAAACCCATCTGTTTTGTAGACTCAAGTTATTCAGGGAAGGATAACAGCCAGAAGTTCGTATATTCCTGTCCTTTTTATGTAATTATGACTGGGAGTTCTTTATTTCCCAACTGTTATCTGGTGTTACGTACATCCGGGAACGAATGATATCCCAACAGTTTTCGTTACTTTTGGCCAGGTCGACAAGTTTACCCAGCCGATATTGCAAAAAATTCCTGAATTTCTTTTAAATTTTTGACGGATTTGAACTGATAAAATTCATGTTAGGAGTTGATTATAAGGTTATCTTGAGTTTTGTGATAAAGGGTTTCGTCATTTGTCTTCAAAATTTGTCAAAACATTTTCACCAAAATCACCATTTTTCCTTCTTCAAAACTCAAAAATATCATGTTTTGATTTGTATAAGATTAATGTTTTGATTAGCCTAATCGATCCACTAAGACTGATTAGTTGGATTAATCAATTTTATTAACACTAATCAAATTAAGGGTAGATTAGACATTAGAGAAAAATATAGATAAGGGGTCATATAAGTTGTTATTTCATGACCCCAAAAAGCCCCCCAAAACCCACCCTTTTGAAGCCCCAATAATAATAGAGTTCTTTTTTTTATTATAAAAACTTTAATTGGCAAGTGAAGAAAGAGATGCGCGCCATACGACCAGACACGTCGGTTGGATATTATGGGTGGTTGGACATAATTCGAGGAGGTCCACCAAGTTTGTGGGTGCATGAACATGGGCCGTGCGCTATAGTTTCCAACGAGTCTAATTTCTTCACATTATAGAATATAAATTCAACCATTTACACTCAACTCCATTCTCCACTTCCTAATTTCTCAAACCAAATTTCTCTACCTATTTTTGATGCAGATACTAAAGCTTGGAAAGCTATAAATGTTCTCCATCTCTTCTCAGCAGATGATGCAGATAAAATCCTAAGCATGAGAATACCTACATATTTTACAGACATGCTGATCTGGACTCTCACAAGGAATGGTCAATTTACTGTTAAATCTGCCTATAAAAATTGGTGGACATCAAGGCTAATGCAGCTGATACTTACGATGCGAATATCGATTTATTATGGAAACAGTTGTGGAATTTGGACACTTTACCTGGAATAAAAACCTTTTTGTGGAAGTGCATGAATGACATGATACCTTCAAGTAAATGCATGGGAAGAGTAATGCAATATTTTGCAGATATATGCAACATGTGTAATCAAGTTGTTGAAACAACTAAGCACATAGTATGTGAATGTCCTTTTGCTCGGGCCGTTTGGATTTCAATACCTAGAGGTAGAAGAAGTATGGATGTCGCTGATATGCTAATATTACAGTGTATAGCTGGATTACCAGTTGGTTCACAAATGAGTTCATCAAATTAGATGCAGAATGGATAGTCAAGATGGAAAATGCATGCTGGGATATTTGGAAAGAACGATGTATATGTGTTTTCGATGGGAAGAAGCCAAACCTTATGGAAACTATTCGTAGTATCCAATAACTCAACCAAACAACATGATCAGCAATGAAGAGAATACAACAACATAGTTGTCACAACAACTTACTAATATTTCTCAAAATACCTGGATACCTCATATTGCTCTTACTTATTCTATATGTTGTGATGCT